>PVIA01001983.1:0-236667 GCA_004024845.1 Tonatia bakeri
TTTGAGATGGTGAATGGTGATGGGGAAGGAGTGTCCTTTTGAGATGGTGACTGGGTGATGGGTAAGCAGTGTCCGTTTGAGAAGGAGACTGGTGATGGGTAAGCAGTGTCCGTTTGAGAAGGAGACTGGTGATGGCTGCCCAACAGTGTAAATGTGCTTAATGCCCCAGAACTGCACAATTCAAAAGTAGTTAAATTTTGTGTGATATATATTTTACTACAATAAAAAAGACTAAATACATTTGTGTGTTCAAATTAGATAGATAGATAGATCCACTCTTTTTATAGTAATTAAGCTATGAAGACTGTTCTGTATCTTCTTTTCTTACCATAACAAGTTAGCTCAGAAATAATTGCATATTAGCACACTACGTTAAAAAGCTGCTTGAGATTCTATGGTTAGGGATACCATAATTTATCTAAGCTACCTGTTAGCAATGATTGTTTAATTAACTACAGTCTTTTGTTGCAATAGACAATGCAGCAACAACAAAATATCCTCTAAAATAGAAAGTGCCCAATAGTTCTTGCATTGGTCAGGAAAGATGAGATAATATAGTGTTAGAATAAAAGCAACCCCAAAGCCATTTACTAAGGTAAGAAAAAAATCTCAACTTCTCTTAAAACAGTAAGAGTTTATTTCTTACTCATGCGACATGTCCTACAGGGGTCAGCAAGAGCTTCTGCTCCACACAGCTCCACCATCCACCTCCCGACTGCATCATCCAGACATTACAGCCTCCCTCCTCAGTCACTGGGCTTCCCACTACACAGTCCAGAACAAGACTCAGAGCTCTTAGCTCTGAGCTAGAGCCAGCGAATACTGGCTCTTAGCTGGAACCAGTATTCGCTGTCTCCCAACTTTAAAATGGCTTTAAAATGTAGGAGAATAAAATGAACTATTTGATGAGTGTTATGACTATCTCTTCCACATTTCAATCACACAAATAGAAATAATTTTCTCACTAAGGTAAATTCAAAGTTTGCAAATTATTTATGGAAAGCTTCCTAACTCTCAACTGATTATATTTCATTCAACAACTATCTATATCACTCTCACTACATGCTGAGTGCAGGAACATGGTACGCATTCAATATATATTTGCTGAATAAACAAAGGAATGATCCCTAATTATACTAGTAATTGTTGCCATTTCTCCCAGAACAATCCAACTACTAGAAATGCGTAGAAAGAGCAAATAAGAAATGACTTCTGTTTTCTCACCTAGTTACTTGGCCAGGGCCCAAATTACCCTAACTTCCTGTCTGAGGCCAAACCTTGATGGTTGGGAGAACCAGGAATCTTCCTGAGCTCTAAATCACAAGTAAGCAATGATCATTACCCAATTCAAAAATCTCATTGTTTCAAGGTCAAACTATAAGCCTCGGTTGGCACTTAAACATCTCAGCCTACAGCTCACATTTGCATTTCACACAAACATTATGCATAGGTAAAAGAAGAGAATACGATTCAACCTAATCCAGTGGCTAATTAGTAACACCTGCGCGAAACATTCTCCCAATCTTGCTGTTAGGTTACCATTTGCATTAAAGGGTAAGTGATTATACCTGTCAAATTGTGACAGGACTTGCTTTCTTTTTCTGTTCCTGTATAAATTAAATGCCATATTTTTAAATATCCCACAACATTTTTAAATGACATTGCTATTTTTGATTTCCAGTTAACAGATCTCAATTGTCGGTGACAGAATTATAATTGGATTTATAAAAAGTTAGAAAGGTGTATTTACATGTATAAGCATATCCCTTTAATCATTAGTATCAGAGTGTCTTCTCCACTCGGACTGGTGTTCATCATTTTATCTGTATGGCTAGCAGGGCACCCAGCATGGGTAGATACTCAACACACACTTGTTGAAATAATCCAACTTCTGCCTCAGTGTTCATGGCTCCCAAATCTCCAGTCCCAGCCACTGTCTAGCTAAACACCTTTCTGCATGTCACCATTCCACAGACAGTGTCTGTTCTTCTGCAATAAGCATTTACATTTTTTCTAAGTTTACAGTCCTTCAAACCAAGGTCAAAAATTCAGATGACCCCTTGCCCACACATGGGAGAAATCTCTCTTCCTCCAGCCCCCGAGGTGGTGTCATGGTGAGAAGTGGGCATCAGGCCAGCAGTCCTAACCCAGGACCACAGGGAGGCCTTTGGAAATTCGGGAACCCCCCAAAATTCACACGATCGGTGTCGTGTGGATCTCGTCTCTCCCTCAGGGAAGGAGTGGTGTGGCTGCAGGGTAACAGGTGTCTGTGGCATTGCCACAGTGGCAATCCCAGGTGGAGTGGAACAGGGCTGGGTGTCAGTGTGGTCACCAAGGTGGTTGTTCCAGGTCCACATGAATGGCGTCCACGTAGGATCATTGGTGGTTGTTATGAGACCTGGTGTGCAGTCAGGGCTGGCTAATGAATTTGCAGGACCCAGGGCAAAATGAAAATGTGGATCCCCTTGTTCAAAAATTACTTAGAATTTCAAAGTGGTGACAATAGGGCACTAAAGCAAGTGTGGGCCCTTCTGAGCACAGGGCCCCGTGCAACTGCCCTGGTGAGAAGCCCATGAGGCAGGCCAGTTTGCAATGTCAGTGTGATGACAGCGGTGGCTGCGCAGTCCATGTGTTTCACGTCAACAGGTTTCGGTGACTGGGCTGCAGGGCCAGGTCTGCGGGATTGATGGGGGTCAGCCAAGATCTCAGCAGCACTGAACTCCAGAAACAGCAGTGCAGATTGTAGCTGCTAGTGCTTGACTCCTCAAAAGACACTTCTGGGGCGTGGGGGTGGGCACTGCTTCCTGGCTGACTAATGTCATTCCCGGTTCCACAGCTGTCCCTGTCCCTGTGATTCCGTGGGCTAATATCTTAAGAACAGAAAGCCTCCCTTCCTATTTCAAAACCAGATTTGCTTCTTCAGTTCACAACAAAGAACCCCAGCTGGTCTGTGGCCCATGTGCCTCCACTGGGGAGGGGGCAGTGGCTTTTATCAGAGTCACAGGGTTCTCGGCCTCAGACGCGAGCCTGACTGCATTTCAATCCCCACTCTGTCTCTTCCATGCTTCGTGACCTACTTTCCCCTTATATAAAGCAGGATTAATAAAATCTGCTTTGCAGTGTGGTTGTGTGAGGAATAAGCAATAATGCAAGGGAACTGCCTGCCATTCATGTACTTAAATTTAATTCCCTTTTCCAGACTCCCTCAAATTATAAATAAAACTCAAGTTTCACCTTAAGAAATGGGGTTATAAGGTGAGTTAATAAACAAGGATCAGAGATGGCTCATATGTGTTTAATATTTTTTTTTTAATTGAGTATTCTACATTTACTAAAGATATCTTGAAAATTCAAATAAAATCTGCAGAAAACTGAGATAGAGCATTCTATAAATTATACAGGAAAGATGAATGAAAAACTGGATATAAGAATTAAATACCAAGATAGTTCAAGATCACTACAAGTGTTTCGTTTCTGGGATTGATAGGTCAAGTGAGAGGCCATGTGCCCAATATTTCTGAATTTCGGGATCGCATCTGACAGGGTCTCATGATACTTCCTGGTGCCCCTGCAGACAGGAAGCAGTAAGAGGTGGGTGCCGGAAGTGACTCGGCACAGTGGGTTCACGACTGGTTAAACGACCACAGCCTCAAGCACGGATGATGACGTAGTGAAGGAGCAGGGTTTCTAGACTACACCCCAGGACAATTTCCTGCATCCTGTACACATGTGTATTATGACTTCAGTGAAGCCAATCAACTCATTTAATTATTTATTCAAAAAGTATACAGTAAAAACCTACGATATGTCATGCACAGTGCCAGTCACTGAGGATAACACTCTGAAAAAATACGGATTTCTGCATTCCAGAATTTTAGAGGTTAGAGAACAAAGGAAGTGAAGTCTATAGACTATTAATAATGTGGTCTGATAAGTGCCGGGACCGGCATAAACAGAGAGGAGTAGGGTAGCCCAGTGGTGGGCTAGCTCAGCCAGTAATGAGAGAGTCCTGGAAAAGTCCATTGCAATTTGAAGAATAAGAAAGAGTTAACAGGTATTTAAAAAAAGGGAGGGGCAAAGTGTTACAGAACAGTATGTGCGACGACTCAAATTGAGATAAATCCTGGACTGTTCCAAGACTCATGTTCCCAGTTGCATGTGCAGAGCAGAGAGTGTGAGGCGGGAGTCATGAGAGATGAGGGTGGAGGTGACAAGAGCACTAGAGAGGCTCACTAGTGACACTGTGTCATATAACAAGAACCACAAGGATTCTGGTAAGCCAAAGTGATAGGCTAAATACAAGAAATTTAATAAGAATAAATGCAAATTTCAAAATCTAACTACTGAAGGACAGGGTGGAGCCTGCGAAAAAAGACATACAGATTTTTAGTCGATTACAAGGTCAATGTGATTTGAATGAGTGAGGGTAACCCATAAAACGAACTGCTTCAAAATCCAAGTCCTAAAAGGGAAAAGCCAGAATCGGACTTCATGGTGTGGTGCTCGCCACAAATTTTGTGTCATGGTATTTGCCTTCAAATGTCAAAGGGCTTTCGGCTGGGAAGCAGGATCAGACGGTTCTGTGAGGCGTCAGAGGACAGGCGGGCGTGGGGAAGTGAGAGGAGTGTACACGTGCTCTAAGGAGGAGAAAAGAACTCTGCCTCAGCTCGTCGACGCCGAAAAGACTGCTGGGTGTGGGGGGGAGTTACTGTGCTGGAGCACCGTCAAGCGGAGGCTGGTCTGTGACCATGGGGACGGTGTCTCCAAAGACCTTCGTGCAGCTCTGACTAGGTATGGCAGGAGTGAGGAGATAAAAAATGAGTAAGAAATGACCCTGCCTCCTAGGCAGTCACAATGATGTCATGCTCTACATTCAGTGGTACATAGAAATTAATAAGCATATTGAAATTATACTCTCACTCAAAACTGTTGTATTTTTGAGAGGTTATTTCCCCTAAGTATTAGTTTTTACAACTCAGTATATATTAAAAACAAATCTATACCACCAAAACATCCTGTATTCCATTGTGAAGTTAAAATGGCATTGATTTACAACCTAACATAAGCAAACCCACACTATGACCGTAAAGATTAAAAAGCTGTTCTCAGTGCATGCCACCACGGGAACCCATCCAATAACTACGGCTCCAAGCTTCCTGTGAACTAAACTCAGATTTCTGCCCCCAGCTGTGCAATATAGAGCCTTGTAGACAACATTTTTAAATTTACCATTAAAAGTATAAGAACCTTTTCCAGACCCTCCAGAAACTACTCTCTGAGACGATGAGAGACATTTTTCATGGCACTAAGCTGAGGAAGGCACGATAGGTCAAAGTCTTTATACTCAGAGAGCATGTATACTCATTTATTTCAACGTCTGTCTGAGAACAAACCACAGCAGTGGTGACCTGCAGTTTCTTGCAGACAGATTCACCCTGAAAAGATGCAAGACGGCCTTTCTACTCAGCATGCAATATCCACTCCTCCAGTCTGAGACTCTCATCTTGGATGCATATTTTCTTCAGGTTATGGATGTTCTTTGCAACATCTGCTTGACTTTGATCACCAATTTGACAGTTTAGCTCTCCTGCAGAAAATATTCTCCAGTTTAGAAATGCAGCCTCAAACAGAAAACTGTAGATTAGTCGAAGCAAGGCAATTTTTATCCATTTTAGAATCTTTAGAGACTTTTGAGAATATGACATTTTGAACTTGCTGCTTTTTATTAGTATTTTTAAAATACAATATAGTAATTTTTATAATGGACTCAGAAAATTAAAGTTTGCCAAACATCTCTTTTATATCAAGGAATTAGAAAAGTAGAGAAGGGAAGAAATAAGGCACGACAATTTTTAATATTTCTCTTCAATGTGGTGAGAACTTAAAATGTACTTTGCCACACAAATGGTATCTGCTTTTCAGAAACAGGACAGAATCTGCACGAAGTATGACCAATAGGGCTTGGAACTTTTACTCTGTGATGCTGACTCCATGAAATTTCCTTAATCTGATACAATATAAATCATCTAAGAGTATTGAAATTAAATATAATTTGAAATTAATGATGTGAAGAATTTATTTCAATTATCATTTAATGAAACCACTTTCATAATTTAGCTATTCACCTTGGCTTCCCAGAACCTAATGAAAGGAATAGCTTCCCAAAGGCTGGGGGGGTTGACTTTGGTATCCAATCTTTACCATATGACTACCTCTCTAACCTCGGACATGTCCCTTTACTGCCCCGGGCCTAGGTCCTCATCTGAAAAGAGGTATAATATTACCTATAGCGTAGATCACGTTCATCTACATGGCAAATACTTCTCAAGTGCTCACAAGGAGCAAGTCACATAGATACTAGAAATTCAGTTAAAAATAGGATAGGGTCCCAATCCTTATGAACTTACACTTTAGTGGAACAGGAAAATAAGAAAGCAGACAAATAATTACATATCATCATGACCACACCTGATATTCTGACTGTGATCCCACTTCTGATCACCACCAAAGATTCTGCACTTGATTCCAGCATGGAAAGAGAGGGGGATTCCCACAACACCTCGAAATTCTCCAATACCAGCCAGGCGTCCTACCATTCAACTTAATTTGGACAACATCTACCCTGAGATAGCACCAGATTCCACAGTTAAGGGTTGAGTCCTACAAGGCTCAACCTCTTCAGATGCCAATCACAAATCCAGGTTGTCACCTGTGCTGTGCCGGTCACCAACTATGGATTGGAGGTTACAAGGACCCCCCTCCTTGGACTCAATTAATTTGCTAGAGTTACACACAAAACTTAGAGAAACACTTTAATTACTAGATCACTGGTTTATTGTAAAAGGATATAACTCAGAAACAGCCACTTGGAAGAGATGCACAGGGCAAGGCACAAGAGGGAGGGCGAGAACGTCCACACCCTGTTAGGTATGCCACTGGTCTGGAATCTCTACATGCTCACCAACCCAGAAGCTCTCCAAACCACATCCTTCTGGATTTTTATGGAGGCTTCATATCATAAGCATAACTGATTAAACCTTTGGCCACTATCAAGTGATTCAACCCCCAGCCCCTTTCACCTCCCCAGAGGTCAAGGGGGTGGGAATGAAAGTTCTAACCTTCTAAGCACCAGTGGTTCTCCTGGCAACAAGCCCTCATCCTTCGATGGGGTCCAAATGTCACCCATTAATATAACAAAGGACACTTTTAATACTCATCACTTAGGCAATTCCAAACTCAGTGGGGATTAAAATCAAACATATACATTTTTATTGCACATCAAAATATCACACCACTATCTAGGATACACACAGGGGTAAATACAGGGCATGACAGGTAGGGTCCTCTCTGTGGAATGATTAGTGTCAGTAAAGGTGACAACAAAGTGGGACCACAGGCCACAAAGCACTCGGCACATAAAAAACATTCAATAAACAGTAGGTTTTACTATTGCATTGCTCCAGGACAAGATAAGGAGAAAATTCTGGAATATAAATAGGTAGGATTTGAAGTTTAAAGGAGTAGCAGGCTAGATAATTTCAAAAATTCTCCTGCAAGATACCTAGGAAAACTGAGTTAAATGTAACAGCCAGCATTTCTAATGCATAGCTGAGTTATTTAAAAAAAAGAAAAAGTAAGGGAAATTCCCAAGGGCCAAGGCTAAAAAGAAAGCAGTAACCCACAGTGGTGGGCTGACACCCTAGAACGGGCAGTTGGTCTCAAAGTGATTTCCACTTTCCTTTATCTAAAGGCTTGGGTTTTAATAGCTGCCTGGGGACAGGAAACAAGGCCTTGAACTTGCAGAAGGTAAGGATTTGGAACTGAAGTCCCCCATAAATTGCTCACCCTCAGCGAAAAGACAGCTAGAAAAAGGCTGCCCACCAGCAAAGAGGAAACACAAGGAGGTTGGCTCACCTTGGCACAGATCCAGGGTGTTTGAAAGTAAAAATCTCCCCTGAGATTCATAACGACAGGCCTTACCTTCATGCATTTGGGATTAAAATTCAGTCTCCAATTGGCTTCGGAAACTTCAACACAAGCAGTGAGCATATAGGATTCAGGCAAACATGCCTTCGCAATCCACAAGCACGCAATATGCTGAAACACCAAACCAGTGTGAGCAAAAGCCAGCAGAAGTAAGAAATCAGGCCCTTGAGGCCTCCAGCTATTGGAAATGCCATTTAGAGGATATGAAATTGGAATGCACAAAAAAAGCCTATGCTGACCCATAAGTAAAAATTGAGAGGAGATTACACTGGTGATGGGGTAGAACACACACACACACACACACACAAATTAATGGGAAATAAAAACCAAACTGAAAAAATTGTAGGGAAGGCAGGTGACTATAAAATTGTATGGAGTCATCTGGAGGATCTCTGAAATTTAGACCAATGTCCCAAACTGTCTCTCACAGAATGAAATTTACAGATCGCAAATTTTAAAAAGGTTCAGGACTGAAAACAAACTGTTGGAATAGTCTCTTCCTTGGTAAAATGAAGTGTCCTGTGCTTTCAATACAGTATACTAGGATGCCCGAGGAGATCGTAGGCTTTCATTAAAAGTATTTTATTTATAAATGAAACAGCTATTCCCTTTACAATTTTGATCAAGGATAATTTTTACAAAGACACTCTCTTAGGAAATTAGCTTCACAAAATCAATATATTGTTATCTGAGGTACATGTAAAGTCAAGGGTTGATTGGGAATGTCCAAAAGAACCAGTTGTAAAAAACATGGGTGTGTAGAAGTAGGGGCACAGCCAAGTTGTTCTCTATTTAACATCTGCTTAGAAAGTGGTCTTCCATATCTGCTCTCTGGCGGGTCTGAGGAGAGGATTGGGAGCTAGGGGGAAGAGGCAGGAACAAGAGAGAAGGGCAGGAATGGAGTCGGCACTTGTGCAACCTTATATGAACATGACTTTTCTGTGTATCTGGCAGAACCACAAGAGTCCCTGGGCTGTTTCACCTAACCCAGTCAGCACCCAAGGCAGCCATTCACCGAGCAAGTGGTCCAGCAGCCAGGGGAGGTCCAGGGAAGAGGCTGGTTGGCCACCAGAGATCCCACAGGAGGGGAAGTGGCGGTGGGGGTTCTGCCAGAGAGCCAGCATCTGCGCTCTGCTAGGAAGGCCTCGTTCCCATCAGTGTTACCATAAAAGCAACAAGGAGAAGGCCGCCATTACCAGGGAAAAGAACGGGTGATGGTCCCTCCCCCTCAGCCTTTCCTCCATGCTCGAGATAGAAAACAGAAGAAGAGCAACACGTCTGACAGGAACTGGGGGAGAGTTTTCAATCAGGTATGAAATTGTCTAACTGGACAAGGCTGCTTTAATAACAGAAAGTGACCAGAAAGTTTAAAGTTATGGGATCTGCCCAAGGTATTGTTAGGAGTTTCACAAGTAGGATCTGGCATAGAATTATTGAAAGCAGTTTATACCCAATTTATTCTGCATCTCAGTGCTGCAGTTAACTATGTAAAACACAGACAGAACAATACACTTCTCGGTTTTCAGTCCCTCCCTTGAATGGTAGACCTTTCTATCTACCAGGCAGGGAAAAAAAAGCCAATTTTACTTGTCAATTGAAGTTTACATCTATCTAGAGAGATGGGGTGTTTGGGCATAAAACGTTAATAAAAAACACTTCACATAGTGACAAGCGATAAGGGCTGACTGAGCTGCAGAGACTATGAGCTGAGAGCAAGAAAAGTGAAGTTCATGGACAACAGAGGACCGAAGCTGTTGCTGGAGAGATGGATATAATCAGCACTGATAAGGAACTGTGGGGAGGATTTTGCAGGAGGAAGGGGTAGCATGAGCAAAGGTTAAAAAATCCAAGCCCGACGGTCTACCCAGCTGCTGTAGGATTGTGTGAGGGGCCATGGCGTGTCAGTCTGGAGAAAGAGTTCCAGGTCAGATTTCAGAAGCTCTCATATATCAACCAAAAGAATTTGCATTAGATTAGATAGGTAACAAAAAGCCACTAGAGGTTTTGCACCAAGGCTGTTGAGATGATTGTCAGAGGAAGACATGGAAGAATTTAGCAAAAGAAAATATTTATTCTCCAAGAAGGCAAGACAGTCAGACTTCAGAAGAATGAGCTGGCCCAAGTATTTAAATCTGAAAGCAGCAAAATTACTCAGGTTACCAAGCTTACATAACTCTGTCTGTGAAGAAAAAAACAGTAGCTTTCTCACACGGCTTGCATATTCAAAAAGTCACGATGTCTCTTCAGACACCAGCATGGCAAACAATCAAGTACCAAATGGTTGACAGGGAAGACTCAAGTTTTTATGGTGGTAGCAACCAAACTCCATCAAGGCGACCTTGTTATTTTCAGTGTATGTCAGAATGACATGTTTTCTCTGACTGTCATGAAGGAAGTCCTTAGTCATATTGGAAGCAGGACAAAGGGTCACTTCTTGGTTCTATACGATCAAAGTGGAATTTGTAGCCAACCAACTTGACTCTGGTGTGCACGATGGGTTGCTGAGACGCGCAGAATAACGCTGTGTGGGTCTGAGCTGTGTGTGTTTCCCAGCCTCACCACGAAGAAACTGAGCTGAAGGACCAGCCAACACATTAATAACATCTCACACAACGTGACTAGGCCACGGCATGCAATTGATTGTGCGGCTTTCAGCTCCACTTTGCAGCCCTCCTGATTACCTGCTGAACCATTTACTTCTCCTTCGATAACTCCCAGTGAATTAATCCGAGTGTGGGTGTGTTTCGAAGTTACTTTCAAGAAGACAAATGATGCGAGCCTCACAAGCAGCACCCAGAATTCAATTATTGGCAATTAGGCAGTGCTGATCTCAGGAAGAGTCTTCCTGCAGGCCTCTCGATGCCTCCCTGGCCATGTCAGCGTTACTGTCAGACATCTGCCTCCTTCATTGTTTGTTCCAAAACATGTGACTTACCTCATTTTATTACATTGCGGCACCTTCCCCCTTGCACCCGGAACCTGCAGTTGGTGCCCTGTTACTGCGTTTTTCATGTGGCCACAACAAGCTACGTGAAGTTACAAATATGTCTCAGGAGTTATTGTACTGATTCAGACATTAAGGGATTTCCATGATTTCTGCTACCTGGATCTATTTGTTTCTCTGATGATGAAAAAAAAAGCTCTTTCTGAAACTTTGACTTGTATTTGTTTGGTCTATACTACGCAATGGGCTTTCTTGTTATCCAGTAATTATTAAGCATAGAAAGTATGATACTTCTGTATAATGTGATTCAAAAAGCCAAGAATTTTGTCCATATATGTTCAAAATGCAAAATTCAGACCTTTTCTGTTATCCTGATATTCTTATTAATTTAGTTACTCTTTGTGCTGGGTAACAAGCATGGGACCACCCACCAAAACATACAGTCAACTCCTTAACTGCAGGTACAACTGTGACTGTGAGCACATGTACAAAGCCGCACCAAGGCAGGGAGAGTTGGTACTGGAGGAAGGAGAGGAACAGAGAGGATAAATTTTAAATATTTTGAACTTGGGAGTAGAAAAGCTATCAAAATGGTCTCAATAAAATTATTTTTGTTCATTTTTTCTTATGTTTTTATTATTCCTTAAAATTATAATAAATATGGTTATGTCACAAGTAACATCTGAATAGGATTGAGAATACTTCAAAGATGTTTTGCTCAACAAGTGCCCTCTTAATAATTTAACTAAAAAAGTAAATTATAAATTAGTACAACATAAATTAAAATACAAACTGCCCCCTTAAAAGTAATTTTTGAGAGCAAAGCTTGTCCTTTGAATTTCTGTCTTTTCCCACTGGTGGCAATTCTCCCCCTAAGTTGGTTCACTGGCATTTTATTGAAAAGCATTGGGCTGTCTAAGCGGGTTGTCTAAGTGGGTAGTCTAAGCGGGTATCTAACACTAGGGCACAGGGACCCCCTACTTACATTGGATGCTGGAACAGGAAGCTCAAAACTGCCCACTAGGGACTCTGTTGTGCATGGTGGTGTAACACATATAACATAAAAGTTAACATTTTAGTCATTTTTAAGTGTACGGTTCAGCATCGTCAGGTACATTCCCACTGCTCTGCAACCATCTCCAGAACTCTTCGTCTTTTACAACTGAAACTCCATACCCTTTAAACAAGGACTCCCCATTCCCTCCCGCCCCAGGCCCTGGCATTCACTTACACCCCTCTGAGAAACTGAGGCCTTTCCTCAGGGCCCTCTGATCACCACCCCCCCGCCCCCGCAGCTTTCTGCTCTGGGAGTTAGTCATCCGCTTTGTCTCCATCCCTACCCTGCGTGTCTGCTCCCCTCTTAGCTCTGTCACATTCGTCTCCTTTCCTTTCCTCGCCATCACTCTCCTCCTCTTCGCATTCCTACCCCTACTCAGGGCTCTTTCTCCTTAGCATTCCCATTGGCTGCTGTCGCTCTCTTCCTTCTCCCAAAATTTCTCATAGACTGATTCACAACCAGCCCTTTAATCCAGGTGGAAGACTTTCCGGAAGGCTACGTTTGCTGCAACAGCAGGAGTAGCGGGAGTGTGGACGCTGCAGCAAAGCAAAGGGGCTGCGGAGACGCAGCAACGATAATGCTCAGAGCACCCACGCCAGGGCTGGTCCGCAGAAACCACAGCTGCTTTGGTCACTCTCCTGTGGAGAGTCTTCGACGCTTCTTTTTCATCCAAGGCTCTGATGCCCACCCTGTGCAAGCCCTTATAACCCACCTTCCAGCCTGAAGTCTGTGAACAGCCCTGCGGAGAAAAGTGTTCTGAGAGGCAGGAGGTGTGGGGAAAGGCTTCGGCGAGCACACACATTCAGGAAATGCTGCATACTCTCTTCCGTTCTTGAACACGCCGATGTCATTTGCATACTAAAAGCTCTGACGAGTCTTACACTGAAGAAATCAATGTAATTTTGTCTAAACTAGCACTTTCCAAATAATTTCACTCTGTACCTCTTAACATGGTCATTAAGAGCACAGGTTTTTTGGATTCACTAAGCTCTAGACTCCAGAACCAACTACTCCTTTAGAAGCTACATCAAGTTAACTTACCCTCCCTTGGCCTTGGTTTCCACATCTGTGCAATGATAAGTTAAATAACATCTACCCTGCAAGGTTATGGTGAAGATTAAGCTCGATAATTATGAAAGTATCTGACATATAGTAGATGCTTAGTGGTCAACTGCGCTATACAGACCTTAAATTAGCAAAAAGTGTACAACATGATATACTCGTAACTCATATTTTCTGTTTTCCTGGGCCAGACTAGAGCAATGAAGACTTGAGCCTCAACTCTAAGAGCATTTATGTATCTATTTATTTATTTAATTATCCTCACCCGAGGACATGCTTATCGATTTGAGAGAGAGTGAGAGACAGACAGACAGAGAGGGAGCAAGAGCAAAAGAGAAACATCATTGTGAGACAGAAACATCGATTGGCTGCCTCTCAAACGATCCCTGACTGGAAACCAATCCCACAACCTAGGTATGTGCCCTGACCAGGAATCGAACCCACGACATTTCAGTTTACAGGACAACACTCCAACCTACTGAGGCACATGGGTTAGGACCTAAGAGGAGGGGTTGGCATTTAAATCCCAACCCCCCATCTCTAGTACCGTTACAGGGACTCTTAGGGCCCACTACCACCTGTCAAATAAATTTAAATTCTACACTGTGTTTAAAATTAATCACTTTGTTTTTTATAAATACAATTCACAAGCAGAAACAGTCTTTAATTATATTTCTAATATTAAGAGTAGTTGCACCATCATTTATACTGAGTCAGTTCATTACAGTTAAATCAATGTTATCTTTGAGAATTAATTACTACCAAGGTTTATGGCTCAAATTACATGCCTGCCTCTAACACCACTTAAACTTTAGGTTAATCAACAGCCTCTACAATAAATATTCCTATAAATGTGTTGTAGTTTCTTATAGCATATTCCAGTCTCAAGAAAATCCTTGAAAATATCAAAATAAAAACTTTCTTATTATAAGAAATCACTTTGCCTTTAGTAAAAACAAAACAGGATAACAAAAATGAACAGAGGGAGAGGAAGAGAATCCCGTCAACTTAACTCTATGAGGACATGAATACAAAAGTACAGATATAACCTAGAAATAATACATAGTAAGAGCAAAGAATATCAAGATCAAGAAAAACTAAGAAGCCGAGGAAATGTTCAAGATTAAAGACTAAAAGAGACTCAACAATTTAACACAAAATATGAACATAAATTAGATCTTGAGCCAGAAAAAAAAAAGCTATAAAGGACATTATTGAGACAATTGAAAAAAATGTTAATATGAGTTGTGTATAAAATAATAGAATTGTATCGTTAAACTTCTTGATTTTGATTAACGTGCCATGGTTATGTAAGAGAATATTTTTATACCTAGGAAATGCTGATGTAAGTATTTAGCTTAAGAAAGGCAACATGTGTGCAAGTTACTCTCAAATGGTTGAGGAAAAACACAGAGAGGGGGAAAGAAAGGGAGGGGGGAGAAACTAAGCAAATGAGGCAAAAGCAAAGAGTAAAGGCTATATAGGAGTCCCTTAAACTATTCTTGCAACTTTTTAAAAAAGATTTTATGTATTTATTTGGAAAGAGGGGAAGAGAAGAAAGAAAGGGAGAGAAACATCAATGTGTGGTTGCCTTTCACGTGTCCCCAATTGGGAACCTGGCCTGCAACCCAGGCATGTGCCCTGACTGGGAATCAAACCAGCAACCCTTTGGTTTGCAGGCCTATGCTCAATCCACTGAGCTATAATAGCCAGGGCTATTCTTGTAATTTTTCTAGTTTGAAATTTATTAAAATAAAAAGGTTTCTAAAATTCACAATAAGATATAAACACACATAACAGCTATCTCAGAGTGTATCTTCTTCCCACAAACACCTGTGCCTCATGACACCTTGTGCCGGGCGTCTAGTACTTGCCCCTCCAGAGCTGTCCTCTGCCGCATTCCTCGCCCAGGTTTAATCTCCAGGAGGCTAACTTCCAGTGACTCTGCTGATGTGCCCTTCGGTCTTCGTGCCCAGTTCTGGCAACCTCTACCTCTCTCCTCTGTCCCTGTAGGCTTAGAAGTGACAAGTTTCCCACTGTTAGGAGCCCTCGCTACTTCACCATCAGGTGTTGTTTCCCCACACATGTGCAAAACGTTTCTTCTGAACCTCTCCCGAGCTCCCCATTTGAACATGCTGTCAGTATCCTCAGTCACCCTGTCACATTCCTGTTGTTCCAAAGGTTCTTATTAACCAACCAGTCGAAAGCCAGCTTTGGGTAAATTTAGATAATTTCTAGATAAATTCATGTGTTAAATATACAGGATTCATAATTTTATGCTTTCGCATACCTAAGTTCCTTTCCTTTCTGTGTATAGGTAGCTCTAAGCTCTTCAGCTGCTGATAGCGTCGGTTAATCACTGCGCCATTTCTAAGTGACCACTCTACTGCTCCTTCCAAAAAGGGATTCACACTCCTGCTGGCCAGGCTCTTGGCCCCCATTCCTGCTCCTGCCCTCCCAGCCCTCCCAGCCCTGCAGGGCAGGCCCTGGTATTTCCCCGGATGCTAGTGCTATGCAATTTAGCTCAATATTCTAGAAATACAAACATGGCCGAAGCATGGGGTCATGCTTTCATTTCTAATTGCACACAATGCAAAGCCAAAATGTAATACTGTTAATTAAAATGCACTGGGACACCCCCAGTCAAAACCTGAATTACTGAGACACCTTTCTCCAGCGCTCTCTCACCAGACCTCACGGTTAGGAGATCAATCCCTCCTAAGTGTCTCCCCACGATATCTGAGCAGAACCCACCTCACAATGCCCAGGAGCACAATATCTGGGCTCTTCTGCTCCGGCCTCCTCGTGTCCATGTGCCCTGTGTTGTTGACAATGACACTTGTAAGATCACCATGCCACTGAGCCCAGTTAATGTGGTCATCAATTCAATCAAGAGGAATGGTCTTCCCTCTTGATTTCACAGTAGTACATCAGTGGAAATGTCAGTTTTAATGAGAATTTACTAAAGGTCCTGGAATGATGGAAGATTATGATTTAACCACCACTGCTCTCTTCCAGGCTGCCATGGTGTCCTTCATGTCACTGCTTCCATCCATCATCAGAAGCACCCTGGCATAAGTCTTGAGTGTTAAACAATTGAAAAAATTAACAAAGAGATCAAATAAATCCTCTAAATGATGGGGGTCTAAGCAGCCATTATATATAATTATGTTGAAGATTGATATAAACACTGATAATGTTCACAATGTTTCAAGTGAGAAAAGATTATACACAACACCTAGTAGTGTTCTGTGTATTTGCATACACACATACATACATACACTCACATATACACACATACACACACTATCATCAAGTCTGTCAACCTGGGAACTGTTTCCCAGAAGCCTCTTCCTGTTTGGCTCTGGGTTATGTCCAGCCAAACTCTGAAGAAATTTTCAGTCAAATACACTGCCACAGATACAGACTTACCTGGTAGGTTCTAACTGCCCTCACTCCTCTTGTTGCCCATCCGTCTGTGCCGCTAGCAGGGCTGTCCCCTCCTCCAGAGGAGGCAGCTACACACAGAGACATCACCACAGGCCCAGGTTTGTCGTGGGATATGACGAGATGTGTTGGATGTCTCCTCGAGCTGCAACTTCTCTGCCCACACCAGCACTTCAGGAGAGCTGGGTAGTGGCTCTTGACTGATCCCCCGACTCCCCCTTCGTGACTGTCACTTCCCCGCCCCCCCCCCCCCCCCCCCCCCCCGCAGCCGGGTAAGCTCTGATTCCTGCAATGAAGCCCTTACTCCATACATTCACGGCTGCTGTGCTTCCCTGACTGAGCCCCGGCACTATGTATGTCCGTGCGCACATCAAGTGCCTTAAAAGGAGAAATCTTTTTTTTTCCCTTGTGTTTGCTAATTGTTAAAAATGACCATGGATTAACAAAACTTAAATGAGTAAAGAAAAAAATTACTTATTTACGTGACAACTGAGTAACAACCCATTCTTCATCACATGTTCAACAGGAGCCCTAGTAGGAATGAACGGGACCCAGCCTGGTTGGCCTCAACGGAAAAAACTTCTCTTCACTGTATGCAGCCGTGAGTACTCAATTTATTCCCTGGGACAACTGAGACATCCCTGAAAATATTACAGGTTTTTTTTAATGAGACAGAATAATTATATATTTTCAAACTTTTGACTACCTTCCCATTTCTTTATCCTTTTCTCATCCTGGAAAAATAGATTTATACATGATTTCACAAAGGGCAATTAAGAGTCAATTAAAGAAAGAATTTATAATAAAAATTTTACATTTCATGTTTTCTAAAACCATTCCAAATAAAAACCAAAGATATTTGTGATCATATACAAATACGTTTATTTGGTCAGTCGAGGGTGGGGCAGTAGTTACCAGGAGTTTTTTTGTTTGTTTGCTCTTTGGCAGGCTGGTTTCTTCAGTAGACAAAGTGGGAACATGTCTGAAATAATCTATGTAAATATTATAAATTAACTTTATAGATATTTTGGTATAAAAAAGTCGGTAAATGATCGGACAACCTGACAATTCTTCAAAAATAAATATTTTACCAAACTTTCTGTACTGTGTAACATATAATTAAAGAACTGTGGTTATGATGCTATCAAACAGAAAAGAGAAAAATTGGCCTCCTGGAGTAGAAGGGTAGTAAAAAGCACATTATAGCACCCGAATTAATTGCCCTGGGCCAAGGGGTTTCTCCAGATTAACCATTTCTGGGTGTGTCTGTGAGGGTACTTCTGGATGGGATTAACATTTGAGTTCGACTCAGTAGATTACACTTCCTGATGTCAATGAGCATGATCCAAGCCACTGAGGTCCTGAATGGAAAAGAAGGTGGAGGAAGAGCAATTGGCCCTCTTTTACATTGCCTCACTTCTTGAGCTGGAACATTTCACTTTACCTTCTCCTGCACATGGACTGGGATTTTTTTGTCTCCAGCTTTATTGAGGCATAATAGACAGATAAAAATTGTATATATTCAAGTGTCCAACATGATGTTTTGATACATATATACATTGTGAAATGATGACCTCAGTTACCATTTCGTGTGTGTGTGGTTAAGAACATTTAAGATCTACTCTCTCAGCAAATTTCAAGTACACAGTACAATATTTCTTATAGTCATCATGCTGTACACTAGATGCACAGAATTTACTCTTCTTTAAAATGCTTTCCTCTCCAACCTCTGGTAACCACCCTTCTATTCTATGTTTCTATCAGTTCAACTTTTTTAGATTCCACATGTAAATGAGGTCATGTGGAATTTGTTTTTCTGGTCAGGCTTATTTCACTTCGCATCATGTCCTCCAGATTTTTCCACATTGTGGCAAATGGCAGAATTTCCTTCTTTTTATAAGGCTCAACAATATTTCATTATGTACGTATGACACCTCCTTCATCCATTCATCCACCCAAGGACACTGAGGTTGTTTCGACATCTTGGCTCTTCAGAGTAATGCTGCAAAGAACAGGGGAAGGCAAACATCTCTTCGAGATACTGATTTCATTTCAGACTGGGGTTTACACCACTAGCTCCCCTGGGTCTCCTGCTTGTGGGCAACTAACTCACCATGGTACTACTCAGCCTCCATAACTGTGTAAGCCAGTTCATTGTATCTATATATAGTTTCTCTGGAGAACCCAATACAAACAATGTAGGAAATTAAAAGACAATAGACCCATGTTTGGGAAATTTGAAAGGTAAATTGCCCATATCAGAATTCTATACTCAAATTATTCAATAGGCAAAGTATAGGAAAAAAATACATTTTCAGATGTGTGAGGTATCTCAGTGATTGTTTTCCCTTACAGGGGTGTCCAACCTTTTCACATCTCTGGGCCACACTGGAAGAAGAGTTATCTTGGGCCACACATTAAATACATAAACATTAATGAAAAAAAAAACTCATAATGTTTTAAGTAAATTTACGATTTGTGTTGGGCTGTAGTCATAGCCATCCTGGACCGCAAGTTGGACACCCCTGCCTATCCTCTTCTTCAGCAGCAATGGGCATGACAAATTTTACCTGGGCCCACGTGAGAATATGTTAAGACTATTCCAGCCTTGCCCTGGCCAGTGTCTCTCAAATTGGTTGGAGAGTCATCCTGTAACCAAAATGTTGTAGGTTTGATTCCTGGTCAGGGCACATGCCTGGGTTGCAGGTTCAATCTCTGATCCAGGAATGTGCAGGCCACCAATTGATGTTTCTTTCTCTCCCTCTCCCTCTAAAATGCAATAAAAAATTGTCCTCGGGTGAAGATAAAAAAAAAAATCCCAAACCCCACTGTAGCTAGATAGTCCCTATGACTAAGTGCAGAGCCAAATGAATGGTAATTCATGATACTCCCCGAAAGCTGTACTGAAAGCTGTGAGCAGGACCTTCCTCCATTTCTTCCTCCCTGCTAGCTGGGAAGCAGCCATGACAAATGGAAGCAGAATAACACTTTTGTACCACTGGCAGAAGCCATTTCCTGGAAATGATGAAGGAGCAGGTAAGGAGACTCAGCATAGTGGAACCCTCAAATCAGACTTGACGACCCGCCCACATTCACGTGAGAGAGAAATAAGCTTCCATCTTCTTTAAGTCACCATTACTTTGGATTTTGGTCACTTGTAGTCAATTCTCATCCCTGCTAATCTTACCTAATATACAAGTTTACGAAGGTTCTCTTTCTTTCTGGGTTAAATAATTCTGTAAATATGAATATAGTATGAATATAAAACATGGTATTTATTATATTCTTTAAGTACTCTGAATATAGCTGTTTATTTTTTGGTCTTGATGGGCAAATTCAGAAATGAACTTATTAAAATTGACACTATTATGTTGCCTTTAACAATGTTGTATTTCTGGAAGATTTTGCTATATGTAAACTACTGTCTGGTATATAACATCTATGTGTATTTAGGTAGACTACTAACACAAAATTGTTTAAAAATATTACTGTGTCCATTTTAAACTTTGACTCGTGATCTTACGTTTTCTAATATTAATTTTATTTCTTTTGGGGTTTTTCCTTCTATGTCTTTCCCCCGTTTTTTATCTTCCTTATACACTTTGCTAAGGTATTGCAGTATTATTTCAGAGAGTTCAGGAGGCCAATTCTTTCAAGGGATGCTAGGCCTGTCTAGAAAATCATTTCATCCATTCTCATAGTAAACATTTAGAAATATGTTGGGATTATTCTGCTGTTGGTGAGGGGCATTTATTTGACTTACTGTGCTAAACTTTTTTTCTATGTCAACAATTTAATTTTCTTTGTGTGTGTGTATGTATACATATATATTAAAGATTTTGTTTTTAGAGAGGGGGAAGGGAGGGAGGAAGAGAGGTAGAGAAATATAGATGTGCAAGAGATACATCGATTGGTTGCCTCTCACATACCCCAACCAGGGACCTGGCCCAAAACCTAGGCATGTGCCCTGACAGGGAATCAAACCAGGGGCCTTTTGATTCACAGGCCTGCACTCAATCCACTGAGCCATACTAGTCAGGGCCAATTTAATTTTCAACTGTCTTTTCTGTTCCTTTCTAATTTATCAAATTTTTAATGGCATCCTTCTGATCTTCAACTTGTTTCTTAGGCCTATATCTCTTTTTAAGTATCATTCAAATGTTTTATCATTTCATTTTTGAAGTTCACCTCAAAATTCATGACCTTAATAAGTTATTCCAAAGAATGAAGTATTTGAGGGAAATGTGTTTCTTGGGATATAGTTTCTAGAGTTCTAGTTATCAAATATCCTACCCTAAACATTCCAAAATTGTATATGACTGCCAGAGTAATTCAGACACATCATTTGAAGAACTTAAACATTTATTGAGATGTTTATTTAGTAACAGCAACATGGTTTCTCAAGAAAAAGATGAGTTGAACTCCCCCCCAAAAGAAGCAACTTTCTATTATTTCAGGCAACAGCCCAATCTACAATCTTTAATAAATGTCAAGATACATAAAATACGTAAAAGAAAGATATCCAAATTATCTTAAAACTATAACATTTTAAGGTAAAAAAGCAGTTTAAGCATATCACAGTATACCAAGATGCCTTCTGCAGCTTTTACAACCATTCTACTCAAATTATTAATGTATTTATGCAAAATGCTTGTAAAAAAATGGAAACACCTGCAACCTTCACCAGCTTTTTATTTTAAGAACAGGTGCAAACCATCTCCTTCATAGATCTTCTGTTAGAGCACCCCATCAAAAACCATTGGTCTGGCTCAAATAATGAAGATGATCTATGTATGTTTTGCTAAATTTCAAATAAATGACATAATCTACAGCTATACTACAAGCCCTGAATTATTTTCCCACAACATTCCAATATTCCCTGAAGAGATTTTATACAAAGGTTGAAAACAGCTATTTTCCATCACAGTCAAAGTCGATTTACTTTTACACAACACACACTGCCGAGTTCTGTTCAGTTTTGCAAGGAGCTGCTACGGTGGTGTAGGGCTGCACGTGTTCAGACTGCGCATGTACGGAAACACAATCAAAGGCTCCCTGTCAGTTAAGTGTCACACCAGAATGTCTGAGCACGCATGCTCTGAACAGCACTCACAGTGTTAGTAGTTACAGAAATTCTCATTTCCCGTCTTTTCAAAGGCTCTCTTTTGTTTGAAAACTGGGTTTATAGAAAATTCTAAAGAAATAACCCTACTAGACATTTGGAATTATTGACAGATGAGGTGACAATATAGATTTTACATTTAAAAGTTCAGTTTGACATTGATTTATAATCAACTTTAAATCCCCTATTCCAATATGCTATTCCACATTCCCATAATCCAATACTTGCTAAATAGTTGAATTAAATAATATTCATTTTTTAGTTTTAAAAAAAGAACACCTTTTTGTACCACCTTTTAGACTTGTCTTAAGTTTATTTAACTTTATAACTTAGTTTTTAAAACCTAGTTTCATATTCAATGAATTAAGAAACAATAAACATCAGAACAGTTTGGCCAGAATTTAATAGGCAAAAAAGGGTTGCTTTGGCAGTGTATATTAAAAAAAGCTCATTATTTAATGTTTTCATTAAATATTAAAAGGCAATTGTTTTAAAACATGAAATTACATTTAATAAATGTAATTTATTTATTTATTATGACTGCTCCTCTACTTTTCTTCTCCATTTACTCTAAGAAACCAAAAAAAGTTATTTTAAAAAACAAAAAGATCCGTGATCTTTCTAAAAATACCTTAAAGAAGTTCTGACTACTACCTAAGGAACTTACTACAACAATATAAACTTCTGAAAAAGACACTGCATCGTTTTCTTGACTTTATTCATAACGGTTCAGCTGCAAGTTCACCTACTGAGGGATCAATAGATGTGATTTACTGTTTATGCCGCCACTCAAGGCAGGGCAGTGACTTCCACGCCTGGCTTCTATCCGTATCATCTTGGAAAACTGATGCAGTAAGTCCCCGCTTCCCTTGAAACCTAAGAGGCATCCCCTCCACCCTAACCTCTCCTGTGATTCTCCGTGGTTAGTCTTGGCATAATCCAACATTTGGGATGACTAAAAGGACCAGGTTAAAGGAAGATAGCTGTCATCGTGCTTCCACAGGTCCTACCTCACAGAATGGAATCCAGTAAAAATAAAAAAAAGTGGAATCCTTAGCACTAAATGATTAAGTGAGTAGTGTGACTGGGAAACAACTCTACTATTAACAAATCAAACAAAGGGCGCCTTGCTGCCCCCCTCCATGAAAGCCCGCACCCTTCCTGACCCTGGAGGGCCTCTGGCACAGACCCAGAGGGAGGCAGACAGAGGCACAGGGTGGGGGCCCACAGCTCAGCAAGTGACTGTCTCCATGCCGTTTCTCTCCATCTCTCCATCTCGATTTTCCCCACTCCCATTCCATCTTTTCCAACTCTGCCTTTTGCCATTCTCACTCTTATCCCCTTCTTTCCTCACTTCCTCTCTTTTCCTTCTTTTTTTTACCATTCATTTTCATCATTCTCTTCTCTGCTTTCTCTTCCTCACATAAAATAAGCAAATTAACGCTAGAGCTATAATACATATCAGAACACTGAGCCTAAGGAGACATGATCCGTAGAGCAGAAACAGGGCAAACAGAACTTCTGCACCAGCGCCGATGTGACCTGACATAGGCCTTGCAGAGTGTCTTCAAGCCCGTTATCTAGATGAGTCTCATAACTTCCTAACTCATGACTTCTGGGTCTCAGGAGGTCAGAAGGGCACACTGATTATTTACCAAACCGAGGCACAGAGAGGTTAAAAGATATGCCCGGGGTCCCTCACCAGGAAGAGTATGCAGATTCAGCTCACAGTCTGATTTCCTTTCCTTTGCACCAGTTACATCAGACTGAAGGCAAGAGGAGAGCAACAGTAAGCTATATTATTATTTCAGGCTCTAAAGTATCAAAAGATAACTGGGTTACCTAATACATCCTGAACTACTCTTCATAGGGAAAACAAAAAGTATATGTTTTCTTAAAATGTAAATCACAATATATATTTCTACAAGTTTTCCAAGTTCTTTTTAAGATGACTACTTCATACAAATAAAGTTTTACTGCATTTTCGTCATTTCCACTTTGGTAACACTGTAGCCCAGAGAGAGTTCTGAGGTCAGAATTGTTCTAACACATAGACTCAAAGAATGTATGATGTAATTTACATAAACTGCATAGATATATACTGTTTTATGAAAAGAAATGTAATATTCCCTAAGTTGTTCTATAATTTAACCTCATTGACACTGAGTGCTACATTTCTCGTAAATTCTCAAGGAAAAAATTTACCTTATCTAAATTCAGAAAACTCATTTTAATATTTTTATTAACTTTCTGTGATAACCTGAATTTCAGGTAAAAAATAGTCCTTAAGTGCATCTTCACCATAACCCTACTTGTAGTAAAATACCCAATTAGGCCAGATCTGAATAAACCAGATGAAGAATCTTCCAAATGATCGACAGTGTGTAGAGTGTGTGACTGTCAGTCAGTCCTAACATGTGTGAGATCACAGTATACAGTCCAGTTGGATTAAGCTATGACCACACTCTGGAGTCCCAATCATATTGGAGTCAATGGGGCTGAGATTCTCTGTTCAGTGAGGAACTCAAATCTAAGGAACTTGCTTAGGAGATAAATTTCTATCTTCTCAGTAACCCCAAGTACTTCCTCTAATATTTCAGAATCACAATTATAATCCACTAACTGTGCCAAGAATTGTAATATTCTAATTTCAACCTTCAAGTTGGCAAAATGATTTCCAGTGGTTCCAAAACTAGCTGACATTGAAATCAGCTGAGATGCTTACTAAAAACAGAATCATAATGTAATTTATTTTTGCACCCCGCTTCTAACAGTGGAGACAAGCAGGGTAATTTGCTTAGGGACTGGAGATTCATGTAATATGGAGGAGGAATGATGTCACTGTAGTTAACAAAGTGTTCGTGGCAGTGAAATAACATGCTGTCTGGGATTTTCTTTTCATCTGGAAAATCAGCACCACTTCTCTCTACTTTTGGGTAATTTTTAAAATCTCCTCTTAATAAGAAATGTCTGTAAATCTCACCCTAAACACAGGGGATCACAGTCTGCAAAGGAGAAGCCCAGGAATCTATTCTCAACGAGCTCCACACACCCCACCCAAGAGTCTAATACAGCCCGGCAGGCAATGGTCTTATTTGAGGACCATTAAAGACAGCCTTCTATATACCCTCCAAATGTACATTAGATAGTGACCAAGAACACTATGAGAAGTAATATTTTTCATATTTTCAACACTAAAAAAATAGCTGTCTTAAGTGATATTCAAAAAAGAAAAACATTCACACTGACCCAATCAAAACTACTTTTTCTGTAGCCAGAGGTAATGATTTTCTTAATCAAAATCACCCACAAATGCTGTCTAATTTATTTAGAGTAAGGCTCTCTATATACACTTCTTCAAAAATATCTTGCAAAGTTATTGTGAGGTAGAAGAAAAAAAGTTTAAATGAGCACTTTTTCCTGTTCCATTGTAACTAAAATTACTATTCACAGGAAGTATATAGCTACACATTTTGGTCTGTCACATTTTCCACCATCATATATGTGTATTATTTAGGCTTTCACGTTATTATCAGCACTTTTTTCTTCCAGAATGCCCAGTAAAGCTGAAAATTTTCATTTAAAGTCATAAAAAATTTCCAAAAATTTATGTTTAACAATCTTAGATCCAAGTTTGGCAAGACAGTTTTAGCATACACAAATGAAAATACTACATTTCACAAGTATACAGACAGAGACTAAAATGCCACAATTTTCACTGTTTTCCTTCTTATACAGGTCCATTTTAAACGTGCAGTTTACTTGTAATGTAAAAATGATTTTAAATATGATTGTCACAAAAAGATTTGAAAACAGAGATGAAATCTAAAGGCACACTATAGATTGTCAATGATTACATCACATTTCTTTAGAAACAGAACCTTTTCTGCTCCTGTAAACGTTTTCTCACACATTTAAAGTGAGGTTAGTGCTGACACGGAATTATTGCTATACTCACAGTTTGAGTGTTCCCACTGTGTATGAGGTACATCTCCAACACACCCTACTGTTCTCGCTCCCTTGAGAATAAGAGTCAACCAGAGTCTGTAGGCTACAACCAGGCAGTATTTCTCATCAGTACTAGAATGACAGCGAGTAACATTACAAAACATCAGAGATGAAAACATGTCTTCTTGTTGGAGTCCAAGACTTTAATTTATTCTTCATTTTAAATGAATATATTGCTTATTTAACTTCTTCAAGGAAAAAAATTCTTTTGCAGATGAATTCCTTCATCCAAGACTATTCCTTCACATGTATCCTCTAATATTTTGTGATTTAATTCATTTGATTTAGTGATCTCCAAGAATCACCTTTCCTTTGGTGGTCTATCATAACGAGCTTGTATGCTTTTGGTTAACTGTTTAATAAATATTTTGTAAAGTTTTCCACAGTATGTATGCACTGTCTTTTGCAATTCCAGTTCTAAAGGTTTTAATAAGGAACGGATGTGGTCATCTTCAAAAGAACACTAGAGAAAGACAACAAAAAGACAAATACATATAAATATGTAATTAATTTCAAAACCAATCAATTTAATATTGTCAACCTTCACTTAAAGTTTCACAAAAAGCATATGCTCAACAAATATTTTCAGTGAATTAAACAGAACTATGGTCTCACATTTTAGAGGAAGGAAGTAATAGTGAATCACTGAGGTACCAGGGAAAGTTTATCACAGACGAGATAATGAAAGCAGGGCGTTCCAAGCCAAGGCAAAGCTCTTACAAGTTCAAGGGCAGAGAATACCCAGAGATACCGACCGCTGTGAGACAATGGCCAAAAGCTCTGAAACTAATATATGCCCCAAATCACTGTGATAATAGTGTTGAGGCTGAACTGGAAAGGAACGACATAGTGGCATGGAGTGGCAGGTATGCAAATGACAGCACAGTTCTGCATTTCCCAAACAACCCTGACTGCACAAACAGGTCCCAAACATAAATACACTTAAGAACTGCTAAATATTACACTCTTCATGGGGATTCACACTGGTACATGAAAAATTCTAAAAAGTAAAGCAAAATACATCTGTTGAATGTTGTTTGGCACACTAGTTCCAAAATATATTTCTAACTAGTCCTTTGTTACTGTAAAAAATATATATACATATATATCTCCATATCCCTATCCCAAGGAATATATTTTAGAAAATGTGGTAGTGCTTAAGTTGTATACAGACAGATATATTTTTTAATTAGCATTTGAAACCAGTTAGAGAGCTGGATGAAGCTTGCAAATAGAACATTTGATGTGAAAGTCTGAAGTCAGTGAGAAATGCAAGATTCCACTGGAAATTCAGAACCTGCAATCTCAGAGGGCTGTAAAATGGCCTGTGGTTATCCCTGAGCTTCACTATCAGACAAGAGGGAGAGGAAATGAAAGCACCACTCAAATCACAATTAGTAAGTCTGTAGGAAGCCAAAGCCAATTGGTGGTAAAGGATGAGCTTATGCTAATTTATTACCTGGATTTTTATCAGTGTAGAGATGCTAAAACAGATCCTAAACCTTAGTATCCCTTGAGCTGAGAAAACAGTGGCCATGAACTGCATAAAAACCATTACTCTTGGGGTGATTTTTAAAGCCCTATCACCTATACTGAAGATAAAAATCTAAAGTTGTTTCAAAGACAAAAACAAAAACAAAAACAAAACCAGGGGTGAAGCTTAACTAAGAATAATATCATAAAAATTTTAACAGTCAGCACCTAGGTATCTGGGAAAAACTACTGAAAGCTGGACTGATTTTAAAAAGGGTGCTTCCTACTGATATATTTTCAGGCTCCATGCTAGCCTCACACCAACCTTATGAAATAGGCAATATAATTATCCCCATTTCCAATGAAACAGCTAAGACAGGGAGAGATACTTTTCCCACAAAGCTAGTAAGTGGCGAAGCCAGCGTCCACCCCACCTACCCAGCTCCAGAAGCCGCCAGATCCACATAAGCAAATGAAACCGTGCCAAGTCGGTTTCCAAAACCTGTTGAAAGCTGAAGCTCAGTTAACGGTGGCAAACTGGAAAAAGTGCTGTGCTGTATATGGATACGCTATTTAGGGTTATACATGTTTGGGGTTAAAAGTGGCAGCCAAGTTGAAGGAGGTAACATTTATCAAGGGTATTCCCCTTTACCAAGTGACACTCTCCCACAACATTTCACTGTGCACAAAAAACATACCTGGACAACTGTGGCTGAGAGGTGGGTAAGAATGAGACCAAACTGTGACTTTTTCTTACTATGCAATGACAATAAAATGAAAACATTATAAAGGTATTTTGGAAGTTAATTCCCAGGAATATGAAGTATTTCAGATTCAGTTCATTCATTTTCATGGGATTTAAATCCCAGTGTTTATGGTTAAAATTTTTTTCATCACCGAGACAGTCTTTTGATGATTATTTTCCTGGAATAAAACTAGTGCCTCAAGAATTGAGTTCTTTAGTCCACCATTTAACAAGTAATTTGACCTTTAGGAAGGAAGATAGCCCTGGCTGGTATGGCTCAGTGGACTGGGCATCACCCCACAAACCAAAGGGGCACTGGTTCAATTCCCAGTCAGGGGACATGCCTGGGTTGTGGGCCAGGTCCCTAATTAGGGATGTACGAAAGGCAACCAATCGATGTTTCTCTCACACACTGATGTGCCTCTCCCTCTCTTCCACCCCTCCCATCTCTCTAAAAATAAATATTTTTAAAAAGATGATAAATTACCAAAATTTCCACTGATATGAATACAGCCCGAAGTCACTGCATTCTTCCATTTACATAATGTGCAATGCCCGCAGCTGTGCAGTATATAACTGGCATCTGGGTGTTTTCCTTTTCCCAGAGGTCATACTGCCCTCACCTGAAAGCAAGGCTTCTTTCCACATGCATGCTGTACCGGACTCATTCACCTGCCTAGTACTCATCCTTTCAACTCAGTTTAAGTGTCAGCTCCTCTGAGAAGCCTCTTTGCAGTTAATCACCCTCCTCCATCACTGACCCAGCACCCAATACAAAAACTTTTAGGAAGGTCTGCCTCTGTGTATAAGACTGTCAGTTGAAAGGCAGCAAATAAATAGTGAGGGCTATGATGACAACAATTAGATAATTCAAGGCATTTTCAAGGAACAGAACATATTCTTAAGATATGGCAGAACGGCAGTTCAATCCAACAAATGCTGGTTGCAACCATATCTAAGAAGGTAGTGTAAGAGGTGCACACTCAAGGCTCCCTTGCAGAGATAGCTATGCAAATATGAGCAGGGTATGAAGTGAATCAAAATTGATATAGAAATACCAAGAAATGTAATAATTCAGAAAATACATTAAAGTATCTTATACTGTAATAAAATATTATGTTCCCACTTTGAATTTGTAATTTTTAATCTTAATCTTTTTATACACCCAACCACTAATATTTAATATGTATGGACTGTAAAAACTGATTTGCTGGCAGACACAGCCATGTACTTACAATTTAAAAATTATTCACGTCCTTTATTATTTATATTGTTCACTATATTCGATGGTTGTGACTAAGTATCTGCCTGAAACTTGCATAAATACCTTTGTCTGAATGTAATTTTTTAAAAAATTTACCTCTCACTGAATTATAGATAAGGGAAGATAAAAATGCTAACGAAAAGCACCATAAAAGGCTGATTAACTTCATAAATGGGAGTTACTGCAGACCCAAAACAGAAAAAATCATTAATTCAGTATTGAGATCCTTTTAAGACTTATTTTTTAAAAAATCAAGTGTAATTAATCAGCCTAAAACTATTACTCATCTTTTTAAAGGTACATATTTATAAAAGATCAAATAAATTAGCAAGATTTAATTCTTTAATAATGGATTTTTAATGCTCAAAGGAAACAAATTGCATTTTTATAAGAATGCATTTCTTTTGTGTTCTGCAGTCTCAGAATCCCTAAGAGTACTTCTCTTCATTTTTATCACCTTCTGAAAACCCTTGAAAAAGCACCATTTAAATATGATATTGATTTCTGAATCTACATTAAATGAACATCAAATACTTTTACATTCTTCAATGAGTGTAGCTGTGTCATGTCACAGTGGGTTACTAGACCACTGTGTGCTAAGTATTTTTATCCTCATTCCTATTAATTAGGCTGTACCAGACCAGAGGTTTTTGGTCATTGGAAATTAATTAGAATGAGAATCCAGCCAACAGGGACATCAGCTCTTCTGACCCCACATGAAAACCAAACTAGCACTCCTAGTATTTGCTTATGTTTTGTTCTCACATCCATGTAAGATAAGGCAGAGCCCAGCCTGAAAGAGAGAACTACTACATGAGAGTTCTCATGTAGTCGTGTACAAGTGGTCACATACACGTCTCCCCAGGTATCAGTAAACTAGCTGCAGGCACAGCAAGTGACATGGCTCACTAAACAAAATCATAAATTCAATTCTTACTTGAATTTGCTCCAACTCTTGGTCTACACCATATTCAGAGACCCGGTTTCATGCATCAGTCTAGAGCAGGAATATCTAACCTTTTGGTGTCTCTGGGCATACTACAAAAAGAGTTGTCTTGGGCCACACATTAAATACACAAACACTAACAAAAACTGATGAGCAAAAAAAAAAAAGGTCCATGTGTAATTTTCGCGATATCCACCACCACAGGTAAGCAAAAAAGTCCTCACATAATAACCCCAACTAACTATGCAGCAGCCCTTTCGATAATCTTTTAAAATTGTCAGGCAGGTCCCAAGTTTTGTGACTGCTAATATAGAAAATATACATATCTAAAAGTACAAAACTTAGTAATAAAACCAATTAATGTTTTAAGTAAACTTACAATTTTGTGTTGAGCCACATTGACAGTCATCAGGGGCCGCAGGCGGCCCACGGGTTGGACACCCCTGATCTAAAGGTGTGTGAAGTATAACCACCGCCCTCATCAAACCACCATAGTTACACAAAAGAAGACTGCAAGAACAAGGAAAAAAAACAGAGAGAACAGCTATCTAGGACAGTGGTGGGGGGAGGGGCAGTATAATTTTCCCTCACAAACTCAGTGAAACAGAATTCTGAAAAATAAGAAAACCCCATTTACAAAGGCAACAAAGAGGATAAAATACTTAAGCACAAACTCAATATATGTTCAAAATCTATATAAAGAAAACTATTAAGACATTCCTGAAAAACACAAATGAAAAGACAGCCCCTGTTCTTAAGATGTCTCAACACCATCAAAATGTCAGCAGCCCCTACTATAGGAAGCTGATACACTCCCAATAAAGATATCAACAAGGTTTTTATGTAGTTAAAGGAGCTGGTATCTGTGGAAAAATAAATATACAAGACTTAGGGGCACTCTGAGAAGGACAAGCTATGAAGAGGAAGTGGCCCTCCCAGACAATAAAACACAGCATAAAGCCTTAATGAGTGAAACAGTGTAATGATATTAGTGTACAAATAAATAGACTGGTAAAATGAAACAGAAAACCCAGAAATCACAAATGCAACTTCAATATATGATAAGGTCAGTATCTCAAATCTTTGGGTTAAAAACAGACTTTTAAATGAATGGTGCTGGGATAAGACTGCCATTCGGAAAAAGATCAAATCAGATCTATTCCTCACCCAATACAAAAGAGTAAATTCCAAATTGAGCAACGGACTAAATGTAAAAACAATACATAGGTGAATTTTTCTATAACCTGAGTGTAGTTATGAAAAGGTTTTCTAATTATGCTTTAAAAAAAAAAAAAAGGTCAATGAACTGATTATACAAAAATTTTTTAAAAATCAGATTGAGCCCTGACTGGTGTAGCTCAGTTGCTTGGGCATCATCCCACAAAGCAAACGGTCACTGGTTCAATTTTCATCAGGGCACCTGCCTGGGTTGCGGGGTTGGTCCCCAGACGGGGCACGGAAGGCAACTGATAGATGTTTCTTTCCCTTTCTTTCTCCTTCCCTTCCCCTTTCTCTAAACATAAATAAATAAAATCTTTAAATAAAATCCAGATTAAATGGCAAAAAAAATACCACAAAGTTAAAACTGGGAAAAAAACATCGTAACAGAAATTGCAGATAAAGGACTGATATCCCTGATACACAAAGAACTTGAAACGGCTGTCAGGGTCAGGGAAGTAATGACCAAAACACCGTCATGGTGATGGTTACATCACTCTGCAAATACGCTCAATGATCACTGATTTTACATTTTAAATTGATGAACTTTGTGGAATATATGGTATGTATCAATCAAGTTATTTTTAAAACACTACAAATAGGTGAAAGAGCTGAAAGAAAATTCACCAAAGATATAAAAAATGGCTCTTTAACACATAAAAAGATGCTCATCTCACTCATAAGAGATATACAAATTAAAACTAAACTAAGATGCCATTTCTTATTCATCTAAAAGGCAAAATTTTTAAAGCCTGATAGTACACTCCACTGAGGAGGCTGTGGAAGACAGGCCTCCTCATAAATGGTTGGCAGGAATGTAAGCAATCCCTCTGCAGGTGAGACAGGCATGACCATCAACCCGCCAACCTCACTTCCAGGAATTTACGAGTCACATCTCCCAACAATACAAATATACATATGACACAGCTCTACACTGCTGTATCATTTGTAAGTCAAATTGTTAAAAAACTAACAAAATATTCAAATATAAGACAAGTTGAATAAACTTTGGTACATGAATGAGTGTATCATACAGCTATAAAAAATAAGAAAGATATATATAAATGCATGCATTTCCAGAATATTTTAATTTAAAAAATTAAAGAGCAAAAGTTTATCAACTATATGCTACATTCTGTTTAAGAAGTGGGGAATTATAAAACATACACATATCTGCTCATGTACGTAGGAAGGACAGACCAGAAAACCTACGGATTGGGGGTGTGGGGGGGCAGATGGGCTGAAAGAGGAGGGGAAAGAGTGACAGTTCTAAGTAAACCCTTACATAGTTTAACTTTTTGAAACCTACTAATACTCCACATATCAAATGAAAGTTAAATCAACAGGGACAGGGAGAAAATACTTAAAACTAAAAGCATACTGAAACAAATGAACCCAAAGGTATTTGAAATGAATAAAATTAACTTCACTGAAAGGGAGGATAAAAGAACTAATTCAAGTAACTTCTGAACACAATTACTGAGTGCACACCCTCGTCCTGGGGCATGGGAGGGGAAGATAAAGGACTGGAAATAATCCTTAACTCTTCTTAATAGGTTGGTTTTTTGTGAAGTGGGGAGCAGAGATAATGGTTAGGAATAGAGCATTTTCAAATGATTTTAGATGTACTGTAGGATTAAGTAAATGAGGAAATGTTTCATTTTAGGAGCCAGGATTCTAACTATAGAAGGAGATAAAAGGCAAAAACACAGAATAGAAAATGGCAAGGAAAGGCCTTGGGGGAACAGAAATAGTTGCACTGGTGTGGGTGCATTATTGTGAGAGTGTGTGTGTTTACATTTCCTAGCTCTGTTACTGGAAGGGCTAAAAAGTAAAGACACCCTTACAGCAATAAGCATGCCTAGCACCCAGAGCTTACCAAAAGGAAAAGGCTCCTTTGTCATATAGTTAATTTCAGGGCTACAGTAGGGAAGGCATATCAAGATAAGCCTGGAAGAATTTGTTGGGACAAGTAATGAATTACTCAAAATAATGATGTGAATTACTCAAAATAATAATGGGAATATGTCAAAAGGGCACAAGATGTGGTGGTAGCCAAAAGGGGCTCCCAATGGCCAAATTTTGAACATATAAGAGGGAATAACGCATTATAAATCATCAGAAAAAATACATACTGATTTCATACTAATAATGTGTAGATCAATAAATGGTCCAAAAGGGACTGAGTGCAGAGTGCCAAAGCTGTATGTGGAAGGAGTGCTCCAGTTGGACAATCACCAATTTGCAGCTACCACAGTGAAGACCTGCGACAACGGACTCTAACCCTACTGTGGACATTTTGATGAGCAGGGTATTTATATGACTTTAAAGTCTCCATAAACTGTTTACGAGAGGAAATATAACTATACAATGGATAAACTGAACATTTTGGGCGAGTGACTAAAACCGTGTCACCGATCAGAGGCAAGCAGAGGTGAGCGTGAATGTGACATCCTGAGAAGAGCACAAATGCACCCAAACAGCATGCTGACCAGGAGGGCACACCTGAACCTAATCACAAGAAAACATCACAGGAGCCAAGACGAAGAAAATTCTAACAATGAAAGCGGTTGAGGGGCTCTATTCTCCCAAAAATGCCAATGCCATAAAAGATGAAGAAAGACTCAGAAACTGTTCTAGATCAAAGAAGAGTGAAGCCACGTAGATGGTAAAGCATTGTATCAAATACGAAATTTCCTGAGTCTGATGTCTGTACTGAGGGTAATAAGAAAACATACTTATTCTTAGTGAAAACACACAAGTTATTAGGGGTAAAAACACATGATGTACATAGTTGAATGGTTCAGAAAAAAAATGTATTATAAAGAGAACCAATGATAAAGCAAACAGGGTAAAATGTGAACGCCACATCCACTTCCAGCAGTAAAGGATATGGAAATTCTTGTACTATTCTCAGATTCTCTGTAAGCTTGCAAGTATTTCCACATAAAAACTTTTTAAAAACCGCTTACATTTCTCAGTGCTTCATAAACAGCTCTAAATGCTGGCTGCTTATCATCGTGGTAAACACCTCTGTTCCCATGAAGAACAAAGATTCCTTCTTCTTCTGCTTCTAGGCAATTACTTCCATATATACAATGATCTGGCCGATAATTCCATTGACACGGAAAAACAAAAAGGCTTTCTACGTGAAGAAAGACAAAACAATGAAGCAAATAACCACCATAATTCCACAGAATTCGTATTTTGCAAAAACTTTAGTTTAAAAACACAGTCCTTACAGAATGAAATTTAAAATAATAAATTAAAGTAGGTTTAGCATTTAGATCTCTTCCTACTAAATCAATATTCAAGAAAAGTTTTATTGTCTTTAATATGGTGATAATCATTTATAAGGCAAAATCAAATAAATGTACTTCATCATTTTGACTAAATATTTTAATTTTTCTACAAATGCAAAGAGTTAATGAAATTAAATGGGTACCTGGATTATGAAAAAATATGATATTCAACAGATCCTGATCGCCCCATGTGATATTCAGCTTGTATTTTTTGAGCAGTGGCATCAGGATATCGCCCCATCGTAGTCGTGCGGGTGTCATGTCATTCTGTTGGCAAACACAGTGAAAGTGTCCTCAGGCTTCCAGGGTCAACATGGCAGCATGACGACAGTTGCCCATTCTTTCCTTAGCAACCATTACAGAGCAACAATAAATATAAACTTCTTTTGTTATGAAATCCAGTGACTCTAATGTAAACCTAAACGTGAGTAAGACTGCCCAGCTGGAGTGAGGAAGACAAAAGAAGCTAACTGAAGCTGCACGGAAAAGTGGTAACACTAATAAAGTTGGGAGAGAAATGTGAAGTAGGAAATTGTAAGTCTTATGACCGTGACCTCATCTTAAAATGCAGAGCATTTCAGTATCTCTGTCATGTTTAGATAAAGTGCCTGTCTCTATATCATAGAGCTATTGAGGATTAAATCTGTAACTACACAATTAAAAAGTACTTCTAACAGTACCTGACACATGGTACATATGCGGGTAGCTTTTACTATTCTTGCCATAATTACTATTATTCTTAGACTGATCTGCTAATCTTTTATAACTGGCATTTCAAAGAGATCATTTGAAATTGATATTACCAAAAATAGATACTGGCCCTGGCCAGGTGGCTCAGTTGATTACAGCATCGTCCCATATACCAAAGGGTTCCGGGTTCAATCCCTAGTCAGGGCACACACCTAGGTTGTGGGTTCAGTCTCGGGTCGGAGTGCATATGAGAGATACCTGTACTGATGCTTCTTCACATCAGTGTTACTATTTCTCTCTCTCTCTCTCTTCCTCTCTCCCTCCCCCACTTCCCAGTCTCCCCATCTTCCTTTCTCTCTAAAATCAGTAAATATATCCTCGGGTGAGAATTTAAAAAAAAAAACATACTGAATTTCATCAGTTGCCTTTTCAGCCTCATAGATTATTTTAAAATACAAATACCTAAGTAAACAACAGCATTAAAAGAGGTCTTTGGATCATGTGAATCTGGCATGTGAATCTTTGGATCATGTGAATCTGGCGTGTTGAATAGTAAGATGCTTATACCTCTCTGAATCTCTTAAACTCTCCAGACTTAAACCAGTATTCCTGAAAGTGCAGTGTGCAGCATGCCAATCAGTGAATGTTTCATGCCCTCTACAAGGCTAAGTACAGAAATTAAGAAAAAGGTTTAAACACTTTTATAGCAATTTAACAGAATAATTTTATGTCTATTTAATCTAGTATTTTTCTAGTAACTTATTCATTACATCATTTTTAAAAAAGTATCGGTCATGACAGATTGTAAATAAAAAAAAATGGCCCTATTGGTGTGGCTTAGTAAATTGGGAGTTGTCCCATGGATCAAAAAGTTTCCAGTTCCATTCCCGGTCAGGGCACATGCCTAGTTTGAGGGTTCAGTCCCTGATCAAGGAAAGAACAAGAGGCAATGGATTGATGTTTGTGTCACATCGATGTTTCTCTCCATTTCTTTCTTCCTCCCCCTCCTTTCTCTCTAAAATTAAATAAATGCATAAATAAATAAATAATCCTCCTCCAAAATTTGAAAAACATTGTTATAGCTATACTAGGATACATAATAAACTCAATGTGGGTATAAACAATCTATCATTGAAGAAACTAGAATTCCTGGGGAAAAAAAACAACCCACAATTAAAGTAAATTTGATCTTATAACCAGAGACACGGAAATTGAGAACAATCTGACAGTAACCAGAGGGGAGGTGGAGGGGTCAAGGGGGGGAAGGGTTTCCAGTAACAACTATAGAGGACACATGGACAAAACCAAGGGGGAGCAAGGGAGGGAGGTGGGTTTGGCTGGGGTGGGGGGGAAAGGCAGACAACTGCAGTTGAACAACAATAAAATAATTTTTTAAAAAAAGAAACGACATGGATAGAATTATAGGGCATTATACCAAGTGAAATAAGACAGGAAAAGATAAATATGATACAATCTCACTTACTTATGAAATCTAAAAATCAAAACAAAACTTAAAAAAACACAAGCTCATCAATACAGAGAAAAGATTGGTGGCTACCTGAGGTGGAGGGTAGGAGATGAGCAAAATGGGAGCCAAAGGTACACATTTCCAGTTTTAAAATGAGTAAGTCATGAGGCTGTAACGTACAGCATGGAGACTACGTTGAATAATATGGTAGTGCATATTTGAAAGTAGCTAGAATAGAGCTTATCAAGTTCTCATCAGATGAAAAAAATTGTAACCATGTATGGTGATGAATGTTAACTGGACTTATTATGGTGATCATTTTGCAATACATACAAGTGAAGAAAAAAATAAACTAAATTTGATCTGCTATAATTGTATTACCTTTGTGTGAAGTATGTCATAATGCAGTAATCATAGTAATTATAAAATAATCAAAAGTCTCTCCTCCCCCCAAATCTGGAAAATGACTACAACTAGTATGACTTAAGGAAATAAGAAAACACGTTATTGAAAGGATGACTCTGAAAGAAGTCACTGAATGGGTTAACAAAATGTTCTTAGAATCTGCAAAGGAAAATATGAATTGTACAAGGACAAAGAAAAACAACACAGTTAACAGACAGGACTGGTGGAACCACTGTACCATGCCATGCTCAAGTCCTCACTGGGCCCAACCTCTTCAAATGTACAGACAGACTGTCGACAGATTTACACCCACACACACATAAATATATCTATTCAAAGAAAAATCAATTAATACAAGGTCCAATATAGTCTTGAGGGGAAAACAATCAAAGGGGGTAAAAAAAATCTTTATGACTGAAAAAAAAAAATCCCACTAGAAAAATACTGGACAGGAAGCAACGAAACTCATATTATTTGCTGATGATGTAACCTAGAACATCCAAGACAACCAATGAAAACAAGAAATGAGTTTAGTGTAAAGCCATTATATATAAAAGGAGTTCAAGTCAACAGAATTAGAAAAACAAGTACAGAAAGAGTTCAAGGTTATGGACAAAGAGCTATTCATAAAAGGAGGAAAAAGGAATGGCTAAAAATTGTATTAAAAGAGTTTTATACTGGTAGCAGAGTCAGAAAAATACAAATTAACATGAGATATTTTTCAGACATATAACTTCATGTTCATACTAGTACACACGAACAATAAAACCGAATTATCCATTCTCCACAATATGATATGTACATTAAAAATGTGATAGACTATGAATACTGACAAAAAGCAATTAATTATATACTTACTAAGAAAAAACAAAAGCAAGGTAAAGATGTATAAAAGGACCCTATATATACATGCTAATGTACACATGTATGAGAAGCAAATTAGATTTTTTAAAGGGTCTAGAAAATATGGTACATAGCAAAGTTTATGTCATTTAGGCAAAGAAATGAAACTGGGGAGAGTGGTGTGTAATGGGGGAACTCTACATACAATGCAATGTTTTTTTAAGTTTACATACAATGAGCTATGTAAATTTTTATACGTATGATTTAGTTTCACAATTTAAAAAAACGGGTTTGGCAGTTATGAGTACACAAAAGAATTTATTCGTGTTATTATTTATTAATTATTGTATTATTTTCTATTTGAACAACTGTACACCTACTTTTACCCACCCCAAACATAATTCTAATTTACTAATTTTGGCAAACCTACTATCAAAATGCAAATGGCAAATGTATTATATTAAGATCAATTAGTTTCATTTTTAGAATTATGTATCTTTTGAAAACACATAGGCTCATTATCATTACCAGTCTACCTTATAAATATAAAAATGACAGGCAGCTGTTCACATTATGTTCCAACAATGCTAGAAACAAACTCATCAATTCCCAAAGATTAGCTACTCCAGTCATCTCTGAAAATTCTATCCCTTTTGGTAAGATAATCATTGATATTCTGTTCTCATAAGGTATATAGTATACATAAACTAATAAAAGTTCTCTGTCACATACATCTTTCAAATATGTAAAAGCAACTACCATGTCCACCCCATGGTAAGTATTCTTTTTCCCAAAGTTTTCAATAATTTATTGAAGTCCCGGTTTCTAAAACTTTCATCTGTCTTTTACCATAATTATCTGTTGAGCTGTCACTTTATGCCAGGCTCCATACTAAATACTGAGGATACGAAGTTGAACGGAAGTCACTTCCTGTTCTCAATAGGTGGAGAAAAATGACAAAAAATTACTCTGCAAAGTGATATATGGCAGGAAATGAATGGGTACAGTAGACATAGAAGGAAAGGATTCCCAAGATGCCTTATTTATATTCTTCATTTTTTCTCTAATAAATAGAAAAAAGTTAAGAAATATCCTAAAAGGGATTCAATACTGCACATACAATAATACAAAATACAAAGCAACAGTTTAACCATTGTTACACCATCGTCTATCAGGCATTATGATGAAGAAAGAACAAAAACGTAGAATTTTTACTACTTTTTAAAATTTATTTTGGGGGGGGGACATCAATGTGAGAGAGAAACATTTACTGATTGCCTCTCATATGCACCCCAACCAGGGACTGAACCCACAACCCAGGCATGTGCCCTGACTGGGAATAGAACCTGAGACCTTTCGGTCCACAGGACAACACTCCAACCAACTGAGCCACACTGGCTTGGGCAGAATCTTTACTACTTTTAATATATATATATATATATATATATATATTAACTATAACACATCAGGTTAGAACTGAACAGTCATGAATAGTACAAATTGGGAGACAGCAAAGCAGTAAGATTTAAAACATGGTCATTATCCTAAATGGGTAGTCTTACAACTCTTCACGTGGTAAGAACTATGGGACAATATTCATGGATCTGTATGAAACAGTATGGAAAGTTATTACAAGTAATTCAGTTATATCACTAGAGCTCTAAAATTTAAGATCTGTGCCAGAAATTATAAAATTAGGGAAAAACAAAGCAATGTTTGCTACAGATATAGCCTGGAAAGCAATCAGGAAAACAAAGATTATGAAAAAGGAATTAAAAACTCAACAAATTTCGTGGAAGCATCTCAAAACTCGAAATTACAACAACATTTGAAAACAAAGCAAATTTGTGTCATTCCCAGTGAGGAAGAAGAGGGCTGTTTGGAACACAAGAGACAGTAGGTGAAGCAAACTGTACCTACTGAATTAATGTACAATCATGCCTCTCAGTTTTCTTCATTAAGTCATTAACGCACAGAAGAAAGCAAGACTGAAAGGTTAAAAATTATTTTAAGTTCCATATCTACATCTCCAGATGGTTTAGAATATGCCACAGACAAAAAGAGAAAAGGGGAGAAACTATTACAATATTTAAGAATGACATTTAAATAAGTAAAAAGTTAGTAAAAATAAGCATAGATTTTAATTGTACAGCTGCATTTAGAAATTTTTTTAAAATTGAACAATGGTGTTACACTAAATTATCTCTAAGGTTGTTTGCAACACTAAGTTTCTCATAATTCTGTGAATTTCAAATGAAGGGTTACTGAGAAGTCACATTATTCCTTAGCAGATAATCTTATAGCACCATCTTCTGGTATACTATTACTGTGCATAGAAAAGGGGGAAAAAACTCGTAGTTTTATACCTTATTTAGTGAATGTACAGTACATGAAACTGCAAAACTCGAGATATATTAACAAGTTGGGTAAATGAAGAAAGATGTTCACTATTCGGCAAGTATGCAGGTTATACCAGCCTCATTAATCCATTCAATTGTGGGAGACAAACGTAAAATGAAATCAAGTTTTCAGAAAGGTTCAGAAAATGGAAAAGCTTTATTTAAAAAAAAAAAAAAAAGCTTAGATTTACTAGGTCTACAGAAGATAAGAGTGATGGGTATAAACGGTCTGTCCTAAGGCTGAAGTGTCAGGATGTGGTGATGGTGACAAGCATTACTGTTGCCTGTACCAAAGAAGAACAACTCTAAATGAGGCAAGATTTAAATCACACACATAAGAAGGAGTAATAAATAACAATGTAAATTCTGTTCCACCAGAGGCCATAAGAAAAGTATCTGACATATACGTATATAAACATATATACAAGGTCTGTCCAGATGGTGTATAGCCATGTAAGATGAAAAATAGAGACATTTATTGAAGATACAAGAAATACTGTACATAGGACAGTGATACCTCAGTCCCCTTCAAAGTAGGCACTTGGAGACCTTACACACTTCTCCCTACACTATCAGCTATCCCCTCGTATTTTCCTGAATCTCTTCAATGGTCTGAAATCTCTTCCCTTTCAAAGGTCATTTTAGTTTTCTGAAAAGCCCGAAGTCACAGGGCAACAAATCTGGGCTGTAGGTGGGCTGAGTCACCTGGGTGATTTGATGTTTCGCCAAAAACACTTTGGAGAAGTGATGCATGAGCAGAATTCGTTGTTGTGATGAAGCTGTCAGTCACCAGCTGCCCATAACTGCTGAATCAACTGGATAGTTTCCATGGAGGAATGTTCAAGCTTAATGCAAAATTTGATGCAGATCCGTTGCTCTACTCACTTGGTTATTTTGAATGTGACAGCCACACCGTACACATGCTCACTCAAACTGTGTCTACCACCCCCCACTGACTAGTACAGTGAAGTCGTCATTGTTCATGTATGTGCATTCCAGTCCACTCTCCTCGACTGCCAGGTTACACTGATGTCACACAACATATTAACAATGGCTGGATTTTTTCCGGACAGACCTTGCATATATGCATATCATGTAAGATGTAATATCTCTTAATGTTCACTTTAGTCCTAACTAGATGCAAAAAGAGAAACAGTAAGTCTATATGGGTATTTAAGAAGTCACTGATTTAAGCTAATATTGGAATGCTTAACTATGTACCATGCTCTGCACATTTACTCTATGTTTGTCACTGTGCTAATTCATCCTCACAAACACTGATAACATAGGTACTGTTACTTATCATCCTCATTTCACAGATGAGAAAAGTAAAGCCCACACACATTCAAAACTTACCCAAGGTCGTGGAGCTTGAACCAAGCCAGCAGGATTCAGAGTCTTACGCTCTTAACAACTCTTTGTGTTCCTTCCACAATGTATCATACTTTAGACTCAAGTCTATGGCTATATTAACCACAAAATAACAACTACTGCCTGGAATAACCATCTAGGAAGATAATGTTCACTACAGTGTATTATTTTACTTCATTGTAATGCTATCTGGTTTGAGCTACTGTAATGCTCTAATAAACAAAACACTAAGAACTCACATTTCTTCAAATATTTCACGTAAATGAAAAATTCTGAATAGTTCAACCTAGTTTTTAATAAAGCAAAATTCAATTAGAAACCAATGTGGAGGGAAAAATAAAGTAATGTTAACCAACTACCTCTATCAGTGACTTACCTTGAAATACTTCCTTCTCATTCTAGTCATGTTCATCAACATAACTCCAGAGTTCACTCCAGTTTTTCCATAGTATGGATGTCTGGCAAAGCGGTTATACCATCCTATTCGAGGCTCTTCATGTTCTGGTGCCATTGCAGCAATTTGTGTAGAATTAAATTTCTTCAGTAAAGACCAAATGTCATCAACGGGCCGTAAAAACAGGATATCGGTATCAACGTACAACAGTGAGTCAACTTCTTTCAGGATTAACTATGAGGAGAGATATTTGAGTCACTAACTATAATTCTATTTATTTAATAAAATATAAAAGAGGCATTAATTACAAAGAAATACCTAACAGATAAGCTAATTTACATAAACTTTTTAAAGTAATTTTCCTCAATCTGTCATTTTTACAGCATATATGTATTACGTTAATCTTTATATTAACTTTTAGAGAAGAAAAGCTATAAAAACAAATCAGAACAAAAACCCTAATAATAAAAATAAAATAAAACCACTATTCTGAGGTTAGGGAGAAAATTTTAATGAAAAAAACATTAACTTAGGTGAATTTCTATCTCGAATCTTAATTTCTTGGGATAGATAAAGAAATAAACCAATACAAGTGAGGATCTTCTGAACTTGTTCCCTTGGCTTATAACACTAATGGCTGGTGCCTTTACATCATTTTGGTCCCAACTACTAAATGGTAGAGTGAAAATTAGAACCCAGACTACCTAGCACAAGTCCATGCTCATATTTACTATCATCCCCCACGCCCAACAAATCAAAGAAAATGTGCACACACTTAGCAAGAGTAAAGACAAGACTTCTTGTCTTGGAAAACAGACTGCTATGTTGTTACTTTCTGAGAGATGTTAAATCTCCAACATGTCTTCTGCAGAGATTTTCAAAGGTAATTTTTTTTTTAATTTCTGCCTTATCTATGAACTTTAGAATCTGACTCATGCAGATTTAAATTTATTGCCTACCCCTGTGTATTGGTAAGACTCAATAATTAGTTTAACCTAAACCTTTTTAGTTAAAAATATGAGGGTAAGAGCTTGATGTTGATTCTGCTCCTTTTCAAAGATGCTACCTCCTCCTATGGCTAAAGTTAAGCAATGACCTTAATAAGCAGTTGGGAGGCTGAAATCACCTAATTCCCCTCACCAGCTGGTTTAATATCAGACTGAAAAAAATCTGATGGTTGACTGAAGCAAAGAGTAGGGAAGGTTCACTGTTCAAAGCCTCAATTAAAACAGAATGTTATATGTGTCTATATGTCTCTCTCTCTCTTCCGGGGGGAGGAAAATGAGGGCAATTGTTTTTATATCAACATTCTGCTTCTGTACCATGATACAATGTGTGACTATAGACTCTGTATTGTTGCAGGCTAGGAAGACACTGCATAAAGATCCAAGTTCACTGTTGGAGCCCCTGACAGCTGGAGATTAGACATAATGTTAAATAATAACCACGTCAGTATTTTTCTGTGGTTCCTTTTGGGGGAAGTAGTTGGCGGAGCTTACATTAGTTCAAGGGTGTCAAACTCGTTTTCACCAGGGGCCACATCAGCCTTACAGTTGCCTTCAAAGGGTCAAATGTAATTTTAGGGCTGTATAAATGTAACTAGTACTTAACAGTTAAGCGAGCTCAATGATGGCATCGCTGCCCAGTAGAAACAACGTGCCGGGCCAGATAAAACAAGGTAGAGGGCTGGATTGGACCAGCAGACCTTGTGTTTGCCACCTGTGCATTAGTTCTTTTGATCCATCCATTTTTAAAGGGAGAGAAAACTCAGTAAAAAAACAAGTTTATCACTTAGAAAAATAAAGCATCAACTTAAAAAAATGCATAAATAACAGTGAAGTATGAGGATAATTTGACAGGTTTCGAGTATTTTTAGTATTTCAAATTCTATTTAGGAATTCAACCAGATTATATCATTACATGATCTGGCAAATCTTACAACATCAAAAATTAAACTTCTAAGTGTACATCAATAGATGAATAAAGAATGGGTAAAGAAGTGGTGGTACATATATACAAGGGAGTATGATTCAGCCATAAAAAAAAAGAAATCTTGCCACTTGCAACAACATGGATGGGCCTAGAGGGTACTATGGTAAGTGAAGTAAGTGAGAGAGACAAAGACAAAGGCCGGATGATTTCACCTATATGTAAAGTATCTAAAGTATCAAATAAACAAGCAGAACAAAAACAGATGTACAGGTACAGATAACATTTTGACAGCTGCCAGATGGGAGAGGAGTTGGGGGATGGGAAGAAGAGGTGAAGTGATTCTGAAGCACCAACTGGTAGTTACAGAACAGTCATGGGGAGGTACAGTACAGGGAATGTCGTCAATACTGTTGTAGGAACTATGTATGGTGTCAGACAGGTACCAGATTTATTGGGATGTTCACTTCATAAGTTATATAAATGTGCAATCATGGGGTTGTATGCCTGAAACTAACAAAATATTGTATGTCAACTGTAATTAAAAATAAAAAATTAAACTTGTCTACAATGAAGAATGGAATATAAATAGCAGTAATCTCATGCTTCTTTTATCACAGTTTTAGTAACTTATTTGTGTTCATTTAATGTCATATAGTGTTTGTTTAATGTCTCTCCCACATTAGACAAGAAACAATGAAAACAAGAAACCTGTCTGTTCTATTCATTCCTATGTATCCAGCACTTTATCACAGATGTTTGGCAAAAAAATAGGCATTCAAATTATTAAATGAATGTAACACTGCAATAATTCAACGTAAAAAATTTTTTGACTTATAAAGTCTACGTATTTAAAAGTATCTAAAACTTCTTAGGCTTTTTTTCCCTATCTTAATCCCTTATTTGTGTGCTTCTTACATCGGAAGTGGAAAGTGAAAAAGATCCCAGGACCCATTTTTTTATGCACAGCAACTAACATACTAGTTAGGAGATGCAGCAATCAAAATTGTAACAACTTTAAACCTTACTGATATTGTGAATTCAGTAAACTACATTTTTAATATGCTAAGACTTGCCTTAATCCAATTAATACTAACAAGAACTAAAGTTTCTTCCCCATAATCCATATGCTTTCAAGAAATTTGTAAGCTTCTTAAATTCAGCATTTCTACTGTTGTAAATATCTTAAACAATGCAGTGGTCCTAATTTAACTACTGTGAATTTTAAAAGTATGAGTGAAATCATTTTTCATTTCAATTCAAAATGAAACAGGTAACCTTCTTTCTTTCTGGATATTTTAGATTAAAAAAATAATTATCAAGGTTTATCACCAGAGAACACCAAAGAACAGTCCCACTAAATAAATGGTTCCCCTGTCCCTTTGAAGTCACATGCCTTAAATTTTTTATGGGTTAGAATATTAGTTAGAAAAGGTAACAAAAGGGGTTACTTAATGATGCAATCTACTTCATTTCCCAAATTATAAATGAAGTCTACAATTTGAAAATGATACTACCACTGCATTTCTGCTGGCAACAAACTTAGCTCTATTAAATCTGACGACCTCCATTTCTTCTTATAGATATAACAGTTTATAGCACTGAATAAATTAAAATGTAAGAAATAGTGCTTCAACAGAAATGGCTCACATTTTTCATTTTAACACAGGTTTTTATTGTAGCTTTTATTTGTTCTATGGGAAGGTATTTTTTCCCTTACATTCAAAGGGAAAAGTATACGTGTGCTTACTTAATGATTTAAATGCAACTCTTTTATTAACTTGTGTGTAAAAGTAGAGCCAAAAAACAAAACAAAACAAAACACCCCACCGGGGGAAAACTTACCGGTAAGAATAATCTCTGGGAAGCACATGGTTTAAAGAGCTTTTTCCACTCCGCTGCATTTTCACTTGGAAAAGTTATTGGGTATAATGAATAATTAAATGTATGTGGAAATGACCAGCTATCAAGCTAAAAAATATTAAAAAAATAACTCAGTTTAGATTTGTTTCACTTTCAATTTTCTCTACAAAATAATGTATCAACAGATTATTTTTAAAAGCTAAAATATTATAAGCTAAAAGCTAAGATATTATACATTTTGTGTTATATACAGTTAAGAGAAAGCCAGAATCTCTTTCCTTACCACTTTGTTTTCATCTAAAATCACAGTAGTATGCTAGAAAGACTCAACCACAAAGGCACAATAAAAGTTTTAAGGAAATCAATTACAAAATCAGAAAGTTGAAAGAGCCTTGCAAGTTGTTCATCTCCCTGAATTTTACCTGACACATAATTCTTCTCAATCCTTAGACAAACTCAGAAAAATTAAGTACTAATTTTATTACAATAACATGTATGATGTAATAGACAATGTTTACATTCAAAATCAAACCTATGTGAAACTGACTAGAAAATATTTGTCTATGTGCTTTTAATATGCATAGCACATATTACATATGCTACATACATATCCAATGTAACATATATGAGATAAATACATATCCAATGCCAACTTATAAAAAAGCAAAACATCTGAAAATCTATAATGAACATGGTTACCCTTTAGCATCCTGAATGAATTTCAAGACACTGAATTGTTTCGAATCTAGTTTAAGTAGTACCTATCACTGCTGCTTTAACAGAATTGTTGATTCAAATTTCCTACAAAGCATTCACAACTGGGATGGTCGCAAAACAAGTAGGTTATGTAACAGGCTAAAGATGTTCTTTTTGAATGATGACTGTGTTCAAGGAATTTTTAAAACAGTGCCTTCCAACATAGTTTGAGGGAGTATCTCTACTTCCAACACACTACTTTGATGTCTCTGTTAATCAGTTTAAAAACACTAGCATTTTATTTTCCCTGAGCAACCTACATGGATCCTCCCAATACTAACTTCAAGATGAAGTCTTGGTAATTTTAATTAAACATTCTAATATTTAGTCTTCTTCTCTGCAATAAAAACATGTTCCACAAAATACTTGATACCTTTCATCAAAAACAAAACCATTCTCAGAGTTGACTATGATAATTAATTAAAGTAAATTTAAAATAATAGTATTACACAAGCAATAACTCAGCCAGATTTGAACACAATAAAGAGGTTACATATAAAATGAAGCAGTACCCCTGGCTGGTGTGGCTCAGTGGACTGAGCACTGGCCTGGCAACCAGGTCACCAGTTTGATTCCTGGTAAGGGCACATGCCAGGGTTGAGGGCCAGGTCCCCAGTTGGGGGGCCTCCAAGAGGCAACCTTGTTATTCAATGTTTCTCTCTTTCTCTTTCTCCCTCCTTTACCCTCCCTGAAATATAATAAAATCTTTAAAAATAAAAAAAAAATAGCCCTGGCTGGTGTGGCTCAGTGGACTGAGTGCCAGCCTGTGAACCAAAGGGTCACTGGTTGGATTCCTGGACAGGGAACATGCTTGGGTTGAGGGCCAGGTCCCCAGTGGGGGGACACTCAAGGGGTAACCACAAACTGATGTTTCTCTTCCTCTCTTTCTCTCTTTTCCCCCTCTCTCTAAAAATAAATAAAATCTTTTAAAAAACTAAATAAAATGAAGCAATAAATTTATTTTACTTTTTTATTGCAATTTCAAAGGTTTCCACAGTTGGTAGTAATCTATTCTATGAACTGTTAGGATCGGATTAATTCCTCAGTTAACATTTTAGAAAACAATCCAGCTAGAGATTAAGATCACAAAATCTCATACTGAAAATACAAGGGGGGACCCAAAAAGAAACTAGAACTTATTTATAAAAAATCATGTTATTGATTCTTACATGTTTAAACTTCAGTCACCTTCAAAGTACTCTCCATTTGATGTGATACATCTATGAGATGTTTTTTTTACGACTCTAAAACAGTTTTTCAACTCTTTGATTTTGATCCTTTTGCTGCTTCTGCCATTTTTTGTTTCACCTCTTCCACATCAGCAAAGCATTTCCCTCTGAGGAATTTTTTTCATCCAGGGAAACAAAAGGAAAGTCACCCAGGGCAAGATCAGGTGAATAGAGTGCGTGGGGCATCTCTCTACAAGGCCACAGTTACAGAACATTTTTGTTCAATGAAGGAATAACACAACACTCTATTAGAGCATGCCGTTAAATAGTCAACTCTACAGACTTAAGTCTCAAATACTTACTATGCTTTTAAAACTCTCATGTAGTTGATCTTCAGCAAAAACATGGAACTGAAGAGGTTTGACACTGAAAATGATTGCTGACTTCAACATGGTTATAGTTTCTTCCAGTCTTTCACCACAGGCCACTACTGCTAGGTGCATTCTCTCAATGGGCTGTATTTTCAGACTGTACCTAATAGAAAAGAAAACCATATTTTCAAAAAGTTTTAGTACAGGGTTAACATATTAACAACACAATATTCTGACCATGTTCAAAGACTGAAGTTCAAAACTTCTATTTAAAAAGCAAAGAAACATCAAATTATAAAGCAGTACAATGTTGACTCAATCATCTATTTCTGTACTCTCAGCCAGAAATTTCTATACCCGCAACCAGCCCTTCAACGTTCCTCACTAGGAACCACAAAACATTAAAAAAAAAAGAACCCTACTTATTTTACTTTCTCAAGTCTTGCAAGAGTAGCACATAATTAACACTATTCCAGATGCATGCAAGAGAAGCATTATTCACACTAGATACCTCAGGACATTAGGGTTTAACTCTCTCAAGGAGCAGCCCCCCACACCACCCACTGAGAAAGAAAGCATCACTGATTTCATGATCTTCCACTCAATTTTTTAAATTTTATTATTTAAAAAAATCTCAAACACACATAAAACTGGAGAATACAACAAAAGATCTCCATGTACCCATTTCCCAACTGCAACAATTATCCACTCAAAATTATTTCTTAAATATTTTATTTACTTATTTTTAGACAGAGGGGGAGTGAGAGAGGGAAACATCAATATGTGATTGCCTCTTGTGCACCCTCTACTGGGAACATGGGCTGCAACCCAGGCATGTGCCCTGACTGGGAATTGAACTGGCAACCCTTTGGTTCACAGTCCAGCGCTCAATGCACTGAGCCACACCAGCCAGGGCCCACTCAAAATTATTCTTAATTCATCTAAACCCCATCCACATCCTCTTTCACTAACCAACAAATAATAAAGCAAATACATACACGAATTCAACCATAAATATTTCAATATTATATCCAATTTTCACCCATGCTGATTACAAGAAAAGTTTCCTTCACATAACTTTTCTCACTGGCATATATTCAGTCCCATTTACCAAGTAATAAGTAAGCAGTAAAAATGTGTGAAGAGGTCTGAGACATACAAGTCGAACACTAGTATTGCATCTTGAAAGGAAATATTCCCTAGACCCAAGTTGTAGGCCTAGGCTATGTTCGACCCCCACTTCTAACCCAGAGCAGCAGGAAACGGCCCCAGGCCTATTTCAAACCTCTTGCACCTTAACACTGAACTAATAATTACCAGTACCTAAAGAACAGAACTAATTATGTATGACTGTATTGTCATTAAATAACATTTATATTATAAAATAAAAATCCCATCTATAATTATGGCATAAAATAATCTTTTTGGAACTGACAGCTAACGTAATGTAAGAATGGAAAACAACATAAAACAAAATAATACATTAAAGCATTATAAAGTACAAACATTCCAAACTAAAAAGATACAAATTTGACTTCAACTCAATTTTTGCTTACAGAGATTCTTTCTGTAATATACATAAGAATTCGAAATTCTATTGTTTAACATTATCAGTTGTATGTATAGAAAACTGAGATTTACAGTAGCAGGGATGGGTAATTAATCATGTCTCTTAAATTTACAAGCCAAAATACTATAGTTACATTCATTAGCATGGGACTTCGGAATCTTGGAGTATTCACAAGCCCATGTATTAGAGTGCTCCCGGAAGTGTTTTCTGACGAAAAGCTTAGTCTTGCTCATGGGTAGTCTCTCAACCAAATAGGATATCAGAAAAGAAAATCATACTAAGTAGCATTAAATACAAACAACTGAGTATATAAAACATACTTGAATATCAAATTCATACATTTTTTTAAAAGATTTTATTTATTTATTTTCAGAGAGGGAAGGGAGGGAGAAAGAGAAAGAGAAAGATCAATGTGCGGTTGCTGGGGGCCATGGCCTGCAACCCAGGCATGTGCCCTGACTGGGAATCGAACCTGCGATGCTTTGGTTCGCAGCCCGCGCCCAAACCACTGAACTATGCCAGCCAGGTCAAATTCATACGTTTTAATGTTGTAACATTATTCAACATTTGGAACTTTTCACAATAGGATAGAAAATTATGTCTGAATCCTGCTTTTACTGTGATCTTCCCTTATTTTGCTCAGGGCCTGGAGATATTTAAGGCAGCAGTTGAAAGTGCTGCTTTGCTGGTCTGATGGGCTCCTGAGGCACAAAAATGGGTTAATTTCTCTCACACTGCAGTATCTCACATACACGGTTACTGGTAACTGATGTCGGCCTTCATTCAGCAGAGGGAGTAGAAGAGCTCTTCAGCCCAATCACTCATCTCCTAGAAAACACAGCGGTCATTTCTTTCCCTGATCCCTCTACTTAGAGGCTGAAACATAAACTCCTCAATATAATGATAATTCAGTTTTTGTTCAAGCTAATAAGTCAATTATTCTATAGATGAGGTTAAGAATATGCTTTTTTAAACCTTGCCCAGATAGTTCATAAAGTTAAATATTATTTAAATGGTCTTAAATGGAGAAGTTACATATTAAATGGTGTTCTTGCAAGAATTATTTTTACTATTCCAGAAGCAGTGGTGATACTATTCATCAAGGTATTAAGATCATCATTAAATTAAGATATTAGGTACATACTCTGCTTTTAAAATTTAAATTAATCTACCAGGAATGAATTTTATGAATGGTTTGAGGAAGGGGACAATTACATAATTTCACACATGGTTATCCAACTGTGCAAGCACCATCTGTTATAGTTACCAATTTATCCTCTCCCCATCCACCTTGCCACTTCTTTCATATGCTGGTGTCAGCATAAGCTTGGGTCTTTTTCAAGCAATAAAAAGCGTAAGTATCTCTTCCCTTGTCTGCAGCCTCTGTATGTCCCCCTTTTCTGTGGAGCCTCTCAGTTTATAATATTAAAACCCTAGCAGAGGGAGGACTAAATGTATCTATGTTTTCTATACCTTCAAGGGGATGTGACACAGTTCATCTCAAACCATGATGACACAATAAAAGACAAGGAAACGAAGACACACGACAAGTACGTCGAGTTCTATATGATCTCATCTTCCCAGCAAATGCCTCCAGATCCTACTTCTGATGGTGGAATAAAGGCCCTCAATAAAGCACTAAGACATGAAAATCTATAATGGACTTGGATTGTTTAAATGCCCATAACTAGATCCTGCCCCAAAGCTCAAAGCCAGAGATTTCAAAAGCCTGAAGAACAGTCAGGTATTGTTTAGCACAGAATTCTCTACATACAGAGACAAGAAGTATAAGAAACCTTTTTTAAAAAAAATAAGTCAAATGTTTAAAAAAATTTCCTCTAAAATCAGTCCCAGGGACCCCTCCTCCCAGGTATTTCAGCAAGGCTTGTTTTAGTCACACTACCACCACTCCTTCCGCCAACTTCTACAGAAGTACCATTGACTACACTGCATTTGCTTTTGTTTCATGTCCCTTTTTAGTAAGAGCATTATGAACAGTACAGACTTAATACCTAAACTGACAAGAGGGAACATACTTTAAAATGTGTCTGCCCTCCACCCTGTCCTCAGACCCCAAGGACAGGAAATAATTGCAATGGAAGAAATCTATCTAAAGTAGTCTTCTACTCTGCAGGAACGGAAAACTAAAGCCTTTTAAGAAGTCACAGGGAAATCAGTCATTTAGGTAATTTTGGTCACAACTGAATGGTGCAATCTTATCAGGCTCTACAAAAGTGTGCTGTATTTTAACCACAGTATAAATAAGAGAAATGGCCCTGTGGATTTAAAGAAATGTTATTTGAAAATGAAACCAGAAAAGTCAGCATTTGTGCTGCCTGTCACTACCAGAACCAATAAATACAGACAAGGATTGAATCTTTATGGGCACTTTATTCAGATGCCAGTGGTCTGAGAAGACAATGGGTTATATACACTGAAAACCATCTTAACATCTTATCCCTAGTCTACCTTTTTCTAAGGTGAAGAAAGAGTAGGTAAATGGTATGGGAAAATGGGATGGATACAGAGCCAGCAGTATCCACCGCTGCTGCAGATGCTCATCGAAACACGAGAAAAACACACAGGGACAACCGAGTCCTGTGGGGAAATAGGTACGAAACGGCTACTCTCTCTAGTGGAGAGCACCCCGTGTCCCCACCTGAGTAGGCTTTTATTAAGAATATAGTTTGTGGATTACAGTCTGGCAGGGAAGATCAAAAGAAATAGGTAGCTTTCAAAAGAGCTGGTAGATCTCCCACTGGGACTCTGGGCTGAGAGTTTGTTTTATCACTTAAAAAGACTACAGGACCTAAAAGGCTAGTTTCGTTTCCTGCCCGTGCCTTCATATTCTAATTCAAGAGCATCCTCCATCGAGCAGATCTCACAGGATCTTGCATATTCTATGTCCCAGGCCTGATTACCCCAGGGGTCCGTCGACTCTGGTCTGGACTGCACTGCCCCTGTTATTTCCGCAGGCCTGAGTCAGGCAGAGGAGACAAAGGCAGCCAGGAGACTTGGATTTCTCACAACTAAGAACAAGGACTCAGGCTTTGACAAGGCCGAGGGGGGAGGGGTTGAAGTCGATCACCCCTTCATTTCCACAGCCCCCCAAGTCCTTCCCTGAGGCCTCCACATGATCATGACTGTCTTAGGTGATTCCTCTTTTGGGAAATCTTACCCATCATTGACTAACTGATCAAGCATCAGGGGCCAGGCACAGAACAGGCAGCGTTCCTCCCAGGGAAGTAAGTTTTGTCTCCTTAGTGGCTCCTGGTTCAGAGGTCTCTCACTCAGCCTTAGCCACAGGGGGTTACAGCTTCCTGAGACCAGGCAGGGCAGACTCCATCAGGAAAAGGTTAATCAGATAAGAGTTGTAGTCTAGCAGCAATTGTATTTTCCTAGTACTTCTTTTTTAAAAAATATACCTTATTGACTATGCTATTAATAAAGTTGTCTCAATTTTCCCCCCTTTGCCCTCCTCCACCCCATACCCCCTACTCTCTCCAGTAATACCACCCTCCCACAAGTTCATGTCCACGGGTCATGCATATAAGTTCCCCAGCTATTCCATTTCCTATACTGTTCTTAACAACCCCATCTATTCTGTACCTACCTATCTGTACTTTTTAATCCCTGAATCTTTTCTTCCATTCTCCTCCTCCCCCCTCCCAACTGATCACCCTCCAAATGACCTCCATATTTATGATTTTATTTCTGTTCTTTGTTTTTTAGATTCAAGTGTTGATAATTGTGAATTTATTGCTATGTTAATGTTCACAGTTTTGATCTTTTTTCTTAAGTAAGTCCCTTTAACATTTCATATAATGGCTTGGTGATGATAAACTCCTTACCTTGCCTGGGAAGCACTTTATCTGCCTTTCCATTCTAAATGGTACCTTTACTGGACAGAGTAATCTAGGTTGTAGGTCCTTGTTTTTCATCACTTTGAATACTTCTTGCCAGTACCATCTAGCCTGCAAAGTTTCTTTTGAGAAATCAGCTGACAGCCTTATGGGAACTCCTTTGTAGGTAACTCTCTGCTTTTCTCTTGCTGCTTTTAAGATTCTCTCTTTATTTTTAACCTTAGGCATTTTAATTATGATGTGCCTTGGTGTGGTCTTCTTTGCATTCATATTGTTTGGGACTCTCTGTGCTTCCTGGACCTGTATGTCTATTTCCTTCACCAAATTAGGAAAGCTTTCTTTCATTATTTTTTCAAGTAAGTTTTCAATTTCTTGCTCTTCTTCTCCTTCCAGCAACCTTATGATTCAAATGTTGGCATATCTGAAGTTGTCCCAGCACGGCTCCTTACCCTATCCTCACTTTTTGTGGATTCTTTTTTTCTTGTTGTTCTGTTTGTTTTTTTTCTTCCTTATGTTCCAAATCATTGATTTCATTCTCGGCTTCATCCACTCTATTGTTGTTTCCCTGTGGATTTTTATTTATCTCACTTAGTGCAGGGGTGTCAAACTCATTTTCACTGGGGGTCACATCAGCCTCGTAGTTGCCTTCAAAGGGCCAAATGTAATTTTTAGGACTTAATTACAGGTAATTTTTAGGACTATAATTTAGGACTAAGTTATAAATGTAACTACTCCTTAACAGTTATGTGAGAGCTCGGTGCTGCCACCGCCGGGTAGAAACAAAGTGCCAGGCCAGATAAAACAAGGTGGAGAGCCAGATTCAGTCTGTGGGCCTTGTGTTTGTCACCTGTGACTTAGTGTAACCTTCATTTCTGCCTGGGTCCTTTTTATGCTACTAACGTACCCAGTGAGTTCCTTAAGCATCCTAACAACCCGTGTTTTGAACTCTTCATCTGATAGATTACTTATCTCCATTTTCTGTAGTTTTGATCTATTCTTTCATTTGGGCCTTATTTGTCTCATTTTGAAAGCCTCTCTGTTTTGTTTCTACGTATTAAGTAGAGCTGCTTTGACTCCCTATCTTGGCAGAGGGGCCTAACATAGAAAAGCGCACCCATAAATTGGATAGGGCAGAGTTTAGATAATCTCCAGGGTGGGGCAACCCATGTAGGCCAGGTTGATGGAGTCTCAACTATGGTGTCACCCCTCTGTGGTTCTGTGTGTGACAATGGCTATTGCCTGGCCTCTGGAGTTCTGTCTGAGAGGAAGCAGTCCCCTTGCACCTGCCCAGATGCCAGACATTTCAGTTTCCCCCATACGCCACTGGTGCCCTTCCAGGTGTTGCCCCAGTGCTAGAGCCCAAAGGGAATGAGTGTCTGTGTAAGCCCTAAAACCACTGTAGACCCTTTAAGAGGAGATGCCTGAAAATCCCAGTTTCTTTTGCAGTCCCAATCTCTCCTTGTTTTTAGCTAAAAATTATGGGGACTTATCTTCCTGGCACTGGAAACTTGGGCTGGGTGGTCTGGTGTGGGGCTAGAATCCCTCACTCCCAATGTATCCCTCCTGATTTTTATCCATCACACATGGATGTGGGATCACCTGTTCTGCATCTCCACCCCTTCTACCAGTCTGGATGAATGTGACTTCGTTAATTTCTTGGTTGTTGAACTTCCATACAGCTTGATTTTCTGACGATTCTGGGTGATAGCTGTTTTGTAATTTAGTTGTAATTTTTGCTGTGGTTGTGCAAGGAAGCAAGCTATGTTTACCTACACCTCCATCTTGACCGGCAGTAGTTGTTTCTTTTCTTTTTTGAAACACCTTTATTGAGCTCTAGATCCCTACAAGCTCTGAGAACTCCAATCCCAGCATCCTTTGCACCTTCCCAGTACTTAACCTGTTGATCAACAATTCTTTATTTGCTTCAGTGACATTCCCTCTCCAGAACACAATGACTCAGACACCATCTCAGGGATTGCTTGCAGACTCCCCTGGGGCACAAAGGTTAACGTGCTTGTCATGTAGGTCACAGGCCATGTATTCCAGCAGTTCCTGAAACAACAGCCTTCCACATGCATTAATTCACATAAGCCTACCAACTGTAACTACAGCTAAAATCTTGAGTTCCCCTATCAAAAGGGCATTTTTAAGTCAAACCTATCTTTCACAGATATGTGATTAGAAGAAAGTCTTCAGATAATTCAAAAATAATACCTGAGGGCTCCTATGGCTAAATTTAGCATAATCTGAGCATGAATAGGAATTACGAGAGTAATACATGGTAATTCACTAGATTTAAAAATGAATCCATGAGTCTAAAATGATAACTAAATAAAGAGTAAGGGGGAGGTGAAACTCTTCTTTAAAGATGAATACCAATCAATAAATGTAGAAAGAATAACAGAATTACCAAAAAATCACCATTTTGCAGTCACACTGTAATAGATGAACAAGATTAATGGATGCTATAACCACAGAGTATCATTATTATCCCCACACCTTACAAAGGGGATAAATATACTATTATAAGTGTAGCTGTGGAAACAGTCCAAGCACTTAAGTACATGAGTGGATAAAAAAGGTGTGATACATTTACACAATGGAAAACTACTCAGCCATAAAAAAGAAGGTATTCTTATCTTTTGCAACAGTGTGGATGGACCTCGAGATTATTATGCTAAATGAAATAAGCCAGTCAGAGAAAGACAAATACCATATGATATCACTTATATGTGGAATCTAATACACAAAATAAACTGATAAACAAAATAGAAACAGGCATGGATACATGGAACAGACTAACAGCTGTTGGCAGGGAGGCAGGTGGAGGATTAGAAGAAAGAAGGTAAAGGGATTAACCAAAAAACATATATGCATAACACAAAGACACAGACAACAGTGGTACCCAAAAGGAAAGAGGATGGAGGTAGCTGGAGGTGGGCGAAGGGAGAGGGGCGGAAATGGAGACGGTAAGAGCCATTGCTTATGGCAATGGCACAAGGTGCAATGTGCAGGCAATGTTTTATTGAGTTATATACTTGAAACTTGTATGGTTTTGTGAACCACTATCACCCTAATAAATTCAAAAACAAACAAACAAAAATTGAAGAAATGTATCATCATCACTTTAACCACATGATCAAATGTGTTAACCAAAAAGATTAAACTTATGAAGCAGCGGCCTCCTGAAAGCAGGTCCAAAGAGAAACACAATATCTAGTATGCAGTATTCCTGCCAAAATTCCTGAAACTAACCATGGGGAGATGGGGAAAACCAAATAAAGGAACATTCAACAAAACAAAAATATCGAATTGTGAAGGATACTACCCCCAAAAAGGCTGAGAAATTGTTCCAGAGTAAAGGAGACTAAAGAGAGCTAACAGCTGCATGCAGTGTATGATCCCTGACTAGATCCTGAATGGAGAGGAAAAGATACAAAGTTTGCTAACAGAAAAACAAGAGAATATTAATGTGAATATATAGTCTGTCGGTGTTAAATAAGCTGAACTAAAAACTATATTACACGTACTCGAGAATGCCCTTGTTCTTAGCAAACACAAGCTGAACACATATCTAGTGTATAATACCAGCTGCAGCTGCCTATCAAATGGTTCAAACAAAAATGTGGCAAATGCAATGCCAATAATAGGTAAAATCAGTGAAGCGTCAGTATGTAGTGTGCTCACTATACTATTTTTGTAAACTTCGTAGATGTGAAACTTACAGAAATAAAACATTGAGAGGGGGAATCAGAAAAAATAGCATTCTTTAAAATAAAGAATATTTTACATGAGAAATTACAATACGCTGTTAACAGATTTCTAAACCTTAGAAATAGACTTATTTTAAGTAATATTACTGCTATAAAAGAACCACAATACAGTTGACCCTTGAACAGTGTGGTTGTTAGGGGTGCTGACCCCATGCAGTCAAAAATCTGCATATACCTTTTAATCCCACAAAACTTAACTACTAATAGCCTTACTGATAAAAAAAAAAGTTGATTTACACATATTTTATGTTATATGTACTACATACTGTATTCTTACAATAAACTAAGTAAGCTAGAGAAAGAAAAGTCACAAAATACATTTGCAGTATAGTACATATTTACTGAAAAAGAAAAGAAAAAGAAACCCTGCATAAAACGGGACCTACACAATTCAACCCCATGTTGTTCGAGGGTCAAATATAATTGTTCTCCTATTTTTTTATTTAGACAGCATGAAAAGCTTTCAGTGTGTTCTTCTAGGCTGTCATTAAACTAATGATCTCTCTATAAAAGAAAACAATGTATAATATTTAGGAGCTGGCACTCTGATGAAATATATAAAGTCAAACTAAACAAACTAATTTTTCAATATATTTTACTGATTATGCTATTACGGTTATACCATTCCCCCCCTTTATTCTCCTCCACCCTGCACACCCCCCTCCCACCCACATTCCCCTGCTTTAGTGCAAGTCCATCAGTCATAAATATAAATTCTTTGGCTTCTATTTTTCCTATACTATTCTTAACCTCCCCGTCTATTTTCTACCTACCTTTTATGCTGCTTATTCTCTATAACTTTTCCCCCATTCTCCCCCTCCCCTCTGACAACCCTCCATGTGATTTCGATTTCTGTGATTCTGTTCCTATCCTAGTTGTTTGCAAAGTTTGTGGGGGTTTTTTAGGTTCAGTTATTAATAGCTGTGAGTTTGTTGTCAGTTTGCTGTTCACAGTTTTGATCTTCTTTTTCTTAGATAAGTCCCTTCAATATTTCATATAGTAAGGGCTGGGTGATAATGAACTCTTTTAACTCAACCTTATCTGGGAAGCACTTGATCTGCCCTTCCATTCTAAATGTTAGCTTTGCTGGATAGAGCACTCTTGGATGTAGGTCCTTGCCTTTCATGACTTGGAATACTTCTTTCCAGCCCCTTCTTACCTGCAAGTTTTCTTTTGAGAAATCATCTGAGAGTCTAATGAGCACTCTTTCGTAAGTAACTGTCTCCTTTGCTCTTGCTGCTTTTAAGATTCTCTCCTTCATTTTAATCTTGGGTAATGTAATTATGATGGGCCTTGGTGTGTTCCTCCTTGGGTCCAACTTCTTTGGGACTCTCTGAGCTTCCTCTACATCCTGGAAGTCTATTTCCTTTGCCAGATTGGGGAAGTTCTCTTTCATTATTTGTTCAAATAAGTTTTCAAGTTCTTGCTCTTCCTCTTCTCCTTCTGGCACCACTACGATTCAGATGTTGAAATGTTTAAAGAAGTTCTGGAGGTTCCTAAGCCTCTCCTCATTTTTTAAAAATTCTTGTTTCTTCATTCTGTTCTGATTGAATGTTTCTTTCTTTCTTTCTTCTGGTCCACACTCTTGATTTGAGCTCTGGTTTCCTCCCCATCACTGTTGGTTCCCTGTACATTTTCCTTTATTTCACTTAGCACAGCCTTCACTTTTTCCTCTATTTTTCGACATACTAAACCAATACTATGAGCATCCTGATTACTAATGTTTTGAACCGTGCATCTGATAGGCTGGCTATCTCTTCATTGCTTAGTTGTATTTTTTCTGGAGCTTTAATCTGTTCTTTCATTTGGGCCATTTTTTTTGTTGTTGTCTCAGCACACCTGTTACATAGTAAGGGCTGGAGGCTTCGGTGTTCACCAGGGTGGGGCTACCCACGTGGTTGTGTTGTGACGCTGTATGTGGGAGAGAGGTCCTAGAAGGAACAATGCTGCTTGCTCTGCTCTCTACCGGCTTTCAGTCACTTCCCCCACTACCCACAAGCAAATTGGGCCCTTCTGGTGCTGACTTCCAGGGGCATGGGTCAGTGTATGTTCTAGGACCCTGTGGGTCTCTCCAACGAACTCTCCTATGAGACTGAGAGTTTCTCTCGCTGCCGCCTCAACCCCCACTGGTTTTTTTAGTCAGGGACTTTCAGGCTTTATTTCCCTGAGTTGGGGCCCTGGGTTGCTCAGTCCGTCTCACTCCCCAGTAGTTCCTCCCAGTTTATCTGCAATCGAATGTGGGACCATCTGCTCCACCGGCTGCCACCTTGCTGCAAGTCCTCTCTGCCTGGCTACCCATCTCCACCCCTCCTACAGGTCTGGGTGAGTATTTCTTCTTTACTTCCTTGGTTGTCAGACTTCCATGCAGTTCCATTTTCTGTGAGTTCTGGTTGTTTTTTGTTTTTAAATTTATTGTTGTCCTTCTTTTGGTTGTGTGAGGAGGGACAGTGTGTCTTACCTATGCCTCCATCTTGGCTGGAAGTCTAAAACAAATTAAATTTCTTATACCAATTGCCCAAACAAAGAACTTGTAGTTCAACAAGATGGAAAACTATCTTCAGAAACAGTAATGATAATTTCCTTAATGTAGAACTTAAAAAATGTTTTTCCTCTTACTATGAAAAAAAAAAAGATGTGCTGAATTATACTAGGCAAAGTTACTTTAAAAAGTTGAACATAAAATCACTTTTGAAACAAAATACAATACTTAAACTCTTCATAATGTTATGCAGGCATAAAAAATAAAATCTAAAAATTCTACATTAAATATAAATATTCACTGCTAAAATATAACTTTAAATAACCTGCAAAAATATATTTCTTAAAACTAGCATGTGACCACTCAGGAGAAAACAGGTTAACACTAAATTCATCTATAACCACAGACTCCATGAACTGAAAATCAATTACCACAATAAAGAAAAAGATTAAATTTTTTAAAAGCTCAAGTCATAGAAAAATTAGCACATTAAAACAATATTTATAATACTAAAATTAAGATATTGCATAATAAGAAGAAAATTTTAAATGAAACAAATTATGAAAATATTTCTAATCCATGGCAAAAGCAAAATATATAGTTCTAAGAGTTCACAGAATATGTATTAAAAATTCAATAGGCAACATCAATACAGAAAAGATTAAAAAGATAAATAAATATGGAAATATGTTCAACAAATAATAAAATATAAATTAGCAATAAGTCATCATTTTACCCTAATATGTGATAAAATTATAACTCCCAATACTGCTAAGGTTACAGTGACACCTGGTCATTCACATAATGCTGGAGCAGACTTAAATTCGTATTAGTTTTAGGACACAATTCAATGATATAATTCATTCTTTCTAATGAATATGTGAACTCCTTTCATGTGCTAGACATGAAATAAGCAAAAAAGCCAGAATCCTGACCTCACACGATTTCTAGCCTATTGTGAAAAGACAGAATTCAAAAATACTTAATCAGAAATCTTGGCAACTGCTTAAATAGAAAAAAAAATGAAACTGCTCAGGAAGCTTACTACACAAACATCTACACTGGTCAGAAAGTGCTGGGGAGAACCATGAGCTATTTACTGGTGCCATGCACCTTGCTAGGCATGGGGATTACACATCGAACACCACATGGTATCCAGAAGTAGACTGAGAACCACAGCAGTAGGTACGATAATACAGAGGACACACAGAAGGCAGGAGCAGTGGGCAGGGAAAGGAGAGCACAGCAGCCACATAAGAAGTGATGAGCACAGCAGTTACGGCAACGGGAAGGAAGAGGCCATCAGGAACAGCTGTGAAAGGCGGCAAGTCGAAGAGTCACTGGGGACTGACACGTGGAAGTCTATCATAAACCAAGATACAAACTACAGATGAGGGAAAGTGTGAGGAGGTTAGCCCATGACTTCAGATTTGAACAACAGTATTTGAGGCATCTCAATCAGCAAGGTAAAAATGTCCCATATGCAGCTGGAAATACCATTCTGGAGCTCAAAAAAGAGCTCTGGACTAGAGATACCAGTGAAACAGATTATCCTCAGTGGGGAGAGAAAAGAGCAGAGTCCTAAGGAATGTCAATGTTTAGGAGTCAGGAATAGTGAAAGGAGTCCAGCAGCAGAGACATCAAAGAGCTGAGGACTCTGGTCTCCAGAGCCAGGGACTGGCAGAGTCGAAATGAGAAAGCAGAAGCTGTAGCCAGTGTCAAACAGACGAGAAAAGTAAGACTTGGCCGAGAGGAGCAACACAGAGGCTGGGGTAACTTCAATTGGGTGACTTCAATGAGGGCGGGTTTGTAGTCAGACGGCAGGCACTGCTCACAGTGGATTGAGGGGTGAAGGGTTGGGTGGTTGGCTGGTTGGTTGGTTGAAGGAAGTAAAGCCAGAAGATACTCTTAAAAGAAGTTCGCTAGTGAAGAGAGTCAACAAGAATGCCTGAAGGAGAAAGGGTTAACGAAAGCAAGCCTCTGTAGGGATTTTATGTTGTTTTGTTCCAAGGACAGGAAAAACAGAAGAGGCGGAGCGTTCTGACAGGCTGCTGGGAAACAGTTGGTCAAACAGATGACTCAGTAGTAGATGCAGAAACAATAACTAAGGGGCATGCTTGCTCATCAAAGGTGAAAGTACTGCTGATGGGTGCTGAGGCAAATTTTCTTTTTTTTTTAATGTTATTTAATGTTCATTGTATAATAAATTAATTGGGAGAAAATAAACCCCTAGATAAGCTTTGTTCAAAATAAAATTATATAAAGAATTCAAAATGAAAAAGCTGAGACAGTCCTATGAAAAAGAAAAGTACCCACTCCTTTGTATTCCAAATACATTATACCTCCTTTGAGTACTCCTCCTTAGGAGTACTTTTAAGAAAAGTACTCCTCCTTGGGAGTACTTTTAAGAAAAGTACTCCTAAAAGTACCCAGGTGCCAGCTAAGTGCCCACTGGTGCCAGGCAAAATGTGAGATGTAAGGGGATGGAAAAGGGGGATTACGAAGAAGCTTTACTTCCTAAGGAGGCGGGGCAAACAAGACAAGTTCTTAGAGTCAGGCAAAAATGAGCTATTACTTAGAGTACACACTGAAACGGAGGGTGAGAATGATGTGGCAATTGTATGACATTTTGGCTTGGCTGCATGTTTGAAGAGAATGAGTAAATGTAAGGGATCCTAAGTTCTAAGTAACAAACCAAAAATGGTTACAGATATATTACAAGTAAAGAGTATGACAGAAAAGCCTAACTTTTGGCCCTGGCTGTGTAGCTCAGTTGGTTAGGGTGTCCAGACAGGCCAAGGCTGTGGGCTCAATCCCTGGTCCAGGTACACATAAGAATCAACCAATGAATGCACAAATAAGAGGAACAACAAATTAACGTCTCTCTCTCTCTCAAGTCAACAAATATTTTTTTTAAGTGTAACTTTCAAAACCTCAAATTTAGGAAAGCAAAAAGCATAAGGTATACATTATGTATTCTCCACATGTAATTCCTTTGGGAATACTTGGAAGCATTAACAAAATAATGAGCCGGAGAAGCCAAAACAAAACGCATGAAAAGTAGAGGCTCCAGTATTCAGATGAGGTCGACTTCCCTGGGCTACTCTCGTAGCAGAGGAGGGGAGGTTATCACTCATCCATAACTTACACAAGGGTCCGGGTTGTAGAAATCAGAGCATGTGAAAGTTTTCAAACTTACCCAGCTTCTAGAGGGGGAGACTCATGTCACAAGACTGGAGCTAGCAAAGTGGCGCTTGTCAATGCTCTAGTCATTAGCGAACTTGTACCAGAATGAAAGATACGGAGCCCCAAGTCTCCAAAATGATGACACAGCTGAAGAGCGAGATTGTCTTCCAAAAGGGTAAGAACATTTTAAAAAATCTGAATAACCTGATAGGACCGATCCATATTAGAGTTTCAATTACTCCATCTTTTCCACAGCAATGCAATATAATTAAAATATCTGATTTCAATGTTTCCCTCCCAGTAGTTCATGAAAGGTATAATGTATTGGGAATACAAGAATTTTAAAATATATACTAATATGGATCAAAAATCTGCATTAGCTCTTCCCTCCTAGACTACTTCGACTCCTGCCCTTGAGTCCACTCACAGTGTAGTCAGTCGCTCCCTCCACAAAGCCTTCCCTGAGATGCCTTAGGATGATCCTGCCTGATGACTCCCCTGTTCTCCCATCAGCCCAGCTACAGTACATCACCCTCTATTGTAATCTCAGGTTTACCAGTGTGAAGATCCATCAGAATGCAAGCTCCAGAAGGATGGAGCCACATTAACCAGACTCACAGTCTGGTTCTCAGCACCTGGCACTATGCCTGGCAAATTACGTAAGTAAAATTAAAATTTAAATGAGTCACAAAACACAGTAAAAGTAGGTGACTCTCAAATGTTACTTTTGGGAAGGGCATTTCAGGCTAGTGCCTCACTCTCCCCTGTCATTATCTCAGGGAAATAGGCTGATATCCCATTCCTATCAATACTTGCTTGTTTCATTGCAAGTTAGAGCAAAAAAGGGACCTGACAGGTCAGCCAATCCAATGCCTTCCTTATCTGAAGGGGTGGACAAAGCCAAAATATTCAGTAACTTAAAAGGTGACTAAACAATGCCATATCATTTGCTCCTTCATTAAACCCTTATCTCTATCTGCCCATTCCCCAGTATTCAATCTCTCTATTAATAACTAGTTTAATACTTGACCAGCTGTCACCATCCACCTAGAAAATGTTTTTTTTTAGCATTCCAACTTTAAATTAAATAAATGTCATGTATATATATGCCTGGAAATGTCAGTGTAAGCCTGTCTTAAACCACCAGTTTATTCACCTCTTACCTAAAATTGGATATAAATTCTAAAAACAATAATCCATCTATCATAATAATATCTAAAAGATGTTAAGGGTATTTTATATGCAATATGTACTAAAAATTAGTGATAACTACAAAGTGGGAAAAATAGAAAAATTAATCAGAAAATAAATCATTTACTTGTATGATAATATTACAGGAAAAGAAACATTTTTACATCCTATTTGGTATCAAAAATGTATCTACTATCTAATCTTACCTACGCTGATCTACCAATTAAATATTAAGTGCCTACCTAAAAGCCGCTTCCCAAAAGCAGTTCATTCCACAAACATCAGAGGGCAGCATCCAATAGGGATTCCAGTAACACAGAGAGAAATCTTTACACCTAACAGAGTAAGACAGAAGAAATAGAGTCCTATGTGAGTATTTCAGTTTAAAACTACCAAGGAATTCACTCAATAACATAGTAACTCACTATTCTATTTTACAGAAACAAAACTGCAGATCCAATTTTGCAAGTTCAGTACTTCTATGGTAACCTAAGGATTTCTGAAAATTGATTCTCCATTACTTAGGGTAACATTATTTTAAGTAGAACTTTAAAACCTTAGGGTAGAATATAGTACAGACTGGAAACCAGTTTCCTAGTCAGGAACTCTCTTAATATATTAAAACCCTCTCCTCAGATGACACAGAAAATATGGAAATACTTCTAAAATTTTCCTTCATGAGCTACTTACTCCCCCTAGAATAAAATCCATTTCAGCCCAACAAAATATTCGCTATCCTAAAGCAAAACAAAAATGCCACAAATGCAGATAAAAAGGTAAGAGAATTACTTTAAATGTTTTCAAAATAATCCTCGATCAAACCTACTCATATGGTGTTCCAAACTGAAAACATTAGAAATCATGTTGCTATTCAGTGGCTCAGTTTCATTATCTGCACCATCTCAGTTTTGCTAAATTACACAAGCTAAAATGGAGGGTATCAAATGTGTTCTTTCTCCTTCAATTGTAGGTTGGAGCAAAAATAAAACAATGCCTCATATTACAAAAAGTATGTTTTTCATTGTTATTCTTTTTCAAAATAATCTCGTTTGAAATTCACTACAGCAGAGGCCTGAGTATTAAATTAAGCAAGTGTGAACTCAGGGTGAGGCGCTAAGCCCAATCACCTCATACCCCATCGCCATGTAGCTTTGTTTTCTCTCACTATGAATTCAATTGTAAGTCGCTCTTCTTACAATGAAAGGTCTATGAAATTTCAGATTCACAAAGATCTCTAATCGTACCTCTCACAAATGTCTAGGCCCCATACCGGGCCTATTAAATGAATCCCTGAGTACAGGGTCTGGCCCTGGTGGTTTTTAAAATGTTGCCTAAAGTAATTGTGTACACTACTGCATAATAAACTACAAAGTCTAAATTTTAAAATCAATGGGAAAAAAAGTTACACTGTAATCTGGTTTTCCTTTAAAGGGACACCATTTTCAAACACAACGTAAAATGTTACATATCTTAATATAAATGGTTAACAAATCAGAAAAAGAAACTGCGTGCAGACCAGTAAAACATACAACTTGACCAAAAATTTATGTTCCATTAAGGCATGGATGGTTATGTGTTGTTTTAAGTCTTGCATTTCATATAACAGACAGGCTCAGTGGCTTGCACATCCACTGAAGCCTCAGGACAAACCTGTTCCAACAGGTATCTCCGTCTTTCAGAGACAGGCATTATCGCTGCTTTCTTCCAACAGATCCACAACTTATTTATAACCAAACCTAAAGAGCACCTTTGTTCCAGGAAGGAAATAACTCATCTGGGAATTCCATCTCCTCATGTCTAACCTTACAATGGTAGAACATGGAAATGGAAAATAAAGTCTCAAAGAAAAAAATTACTCCAGAATTAAATTTCTCTATAAAAATATCTTGAAAGTATGCAATAATATCATTTTCTGCTTCAACTTGCACTCCTCAATCCCTCAGCCCTAAGTGACCACGCATCTATTTTCAGTCTCCACAGACTTGGCTGTTATGAGCATTTCACATAAATGGAATCATATAATAATATGTGGCCTTTTGAGTGTGATATGATTTCTTTCACTTCATATAGTATTTTCAAGGTTCATCACTGTAGTATTTAACAACAGTACACTTCATTCCTTCTAATGGCCAAATAATACTCCATTTAATGAATGGGTATGCACATTTTGTTTACCCATTCATCAAGTGATAGACATTCGGGTTATTTTCCAATTTTTGGCTACGATATATAATGCTGTCATGGCTATTCATGCACAATTTTTCTGTGAACATAGGTTTGCAATCAAGAAACTGCAAGGAAAAAGTTTTAGGTAAGTTTTTTTTAACATAATTAATGTGAGAAAACACAGTTTATAGAAGGATGTTTTTTCTTTAATGAAAATATAAAACATAAGCACTAGTGAGTACACATGCTACTTACTTTTAAAAAAATCATATAACACTAAGGTATTGCTGGCAAAAGGTGGCATAAAATTTATCTCCCAAATTTATATTCTCCTATGAAAAATCTATTTTAAAAATTAAGGTACAGAGTAGAAATTCATTGCCTATAGTAACTGTTCCTAACCTGGGGACAGACAGCACTTGTACTTTCAGGCCAGAAAAAAATAACGAAGCTTAATACTGGAAAAGTCAAGGTAGTTTATCCAAGTTCTGGTTATTAATGGCTGTTGCTTTTACTGCTTAAAACTATGAGAAATGGAATATTAGATACACAAGATTCAAAGTGGTTTTAAAGGTCCAAAATTGTAAGCTGAGCTAAGTGGGAATATCTTCAGTAAACAGTGGCATCCAAATCAAGACAAGTCCATAAATGCAGTTTTTCACTGGGAATCAAACTGAAATAAAACTTACCTGTGGCTCATTCTCAAATTTCATATGGCTTAAAGATTCTGGCTCTAGATGGCTTGTCTATAAGCAAATTAATCTTTGTTGTGATAAAAAGTTCTGTATCTCGATTGTGGGGTGGTTACATGCACTTACATCTGTGATAAAATTGCATAAAACTACACATACAGATGAGTGCATATAAAACTGGTGAGATCTGAAAACTGATCTGTGGGCTGTTCAATGTCAAATTCTGGGGTTATAATATTGCACTATATTGATACACACACACACATATATATATATTTGCTCTCGATATAGAAGTATTATACTATGTCCATGTTAAGATTTTACTACTGAAGGAAACTGAATGAACATGGGGTATGTCAGCAACTTCCTACGAATTTACATTTATTTCAAAAGTTTAAAAAAACTGGCCAAAAATAAATCCCCCAAAATTTCAGTACTTGAAAAATGTTTCAAAAATCAAGACAGTTCATGCTCTAGATTAAAGTGAGCATTTAATACAATGCTCACCACAGTATCAATTCTCAAACTTACAAAATTTTCTTTAAAAACTTAAAAGTTTACTTAATCTGATAACAGGTCTTTTATACTTTTAAACTGAAAAAAGGTATTTTTCATATCAAAATGCCCATGAAGCTTTAGTGAAAACATGTACAACTTAAGCGTCAGGGATAAGCCCAGGCATATCCAGCATGCGAATGTGGAAGCCTGAGTGAGGTGCACAAGCCAGCAACGCAACCGCAAGGCGTGAGTACCTGCACGGGGACTGTGCAGGAGAAGCAAAGCTGCAGGTGGCCGGGAAAGCAGACCATGCCCTTGAGCCTAACACAACACCACTATGTGAAGATCGTGCCTGGGCCGCTCATTTTCAACTAAAAATTGTCTCCAGACAACTTCAGTTAATATCTAGTTTCTTCTTTCACAAATCTCTAATTTCATGAATACTCAGGAAGTGGGAAAAGGACTGCTTGCATACAAATGGCACTGAACAGTATTATCTAACAATTTCAAAAATAGGCTGGCATCACACTGTTCACCCCCTACAAAACATCCCCCCAAAAAAACTGGATTAAAGCTTTAAATGGGAAAAAAAATTAGGGAAAAAACCCTCTGGTTATCAAGTTCTTCTATGAATGACAAAAGTGAAAACGACAAAGGAAGAAACGGCCTACCTGAATACATAAGAATGTTAAACTTCACATGGTATACACACCAAAAAAAGTTCAAGTCAACATGGGAGGGAGTACTTCCAACAAGTATGACTGGTAATAACGTTTTAAAAGAGGATTTCTAAATCAGAAGTATACATTTTCTCATTAGCCTAATCACTTTCATATCCAAAAACATGGAACAATATTATCTTAATTAGTTAATTATTAGTCAGGCTTGTGCTAAGCACTTTACACCTATGTGAAATATGATCTTCAATGAACTAAAACAGTAAGTGCAAAAACTGGCTTTATATAAGATGTCTCTGCATTAACAAAAAGAAGAATTACAGTCAATAACACCATAATAACTATGTGCGATGCCAAGTGGATAACAGACTTACTGGGGCATCGTCGCTTCATAAATTATATAAATGTCTAACCACTATGCTGTACACCTGAAATTCATATAAAATAATACTGTCAACTGTAATTTTTTAAAAACTGTTTAAAGCAGAGATTAATTAAGGTGACTTTAGTAACATTCTTCACTGTTCACTGCCCCAGCTCCTCTCTTCTTCAAAAATAACTGCAGGGAAGAGAGAAACAAAATTTCACCACCAAAAGCAGCAGGGTGAAAATAGTGGTCAACCAATTTCAGTTAAAAGAGTGGTTCTCAATCTTTGGTTTTGTAACAATAACCCAGACCCCCACTGCCAGGTATTCAGACTTAGCAAGTCTGGACTTGTGCCCGAGCACAAAAACTGGGGGAAAACCCCTCAAAATGTAAATGATCAAAATCATCACCATATTAGCCAGAATTTCATCACTCCAGCCACCATACTTTGTAATCTACAGAAGTTATTTCAATTCTCACAAACAACCCAGTATCACAGGTGGTGCTACGTCTGATGAGGAACTGTGTTGAAGTTTAACACAACCGAAGTGGCAAAGCTGAAATCTGCGTCTCCAGAACTCTTACTCTAAAATCTCAGTGTATCCTATCAGTGTTTCCAGGACCCAGCAGAAGTAACTTGGTGGCCTGTCCAGATCTGAAAAGGGGCATGAGGTGACAACCTCCCTGCGTGAAAATCAATCACAGAAAGGACATAAACAGTCTAGACATGGTGTCACTGAAATACTTAGTGTTTCCTGATTCCCCACGACCAGCATGCTGTACAGACACAACAGGGTGAGCTCTGGATAATTACTGTCAAGGTCTGTTGGTGCAATGTGGAAAATTAATAACCCGGAAAAGCTAAAGTGTCACAAAATGTTACACCACTCTTTCACAAAAATACTGAGGCCTTGTAATAACAACTGCTTTAGGCTGAATACCTTAATACAGTTTGTATTTAAACTGTCCATACTGGACAGTTTAAGAGTCTATGAGGGAGAACCCCTACCCCGCATTCCCTCCTTTGAGGCATCACTCCTCTCCAACACCAACCATGTTATTCTCTCCACCAAAAGGATGTGCAGGTGACATGTGCAAGATGTGAATATCTTTCCCTAGAATTTCCTATTTGAGATTAAAGAAGAAACACTGTGAGGAATGGAAAGACTCCATGAACCGGCCTGCCTACAGTGGAAGAGCATGAGAGTCCCCAGTTCTTGAGGTCCATGGAGATGTCTGGGCATGTGTCCTTCAATTGTTTTCTTCCAGCAACCCAGAAAAGCCCACAAATAACTGTTTTGCTTAAGTGAGTTTTATTAGATTTTGATCACTAACAATTCTGACTATTACAAATTAAGTAAGGTAAATATTATTCAGTTTTCAGATGAGAAAACTGAAATAGAGAAGTAGTCGATGTTTCACAGCAAACAGAGCCAGAATGAGAACACAGGTTTGTCTGACTCTAAGACTTGTGCATTTCCTAAATACCAAAATAATGGATTTGAACGGAATGTACCAATTAATAACAGATTTCACTTAAAAAAATTGTTTCCATCATTTTAGTTTTTACTCTGAGACCTTGGAAAGACCTTTTCCAAGTATTTTGTTGTCATGGAATTCTGTGCAACCAACAGTTTCTGTAAAAGTTGCCCATGCAACCTGCTGGGTATATAGAACCCTAGATCCCATGTGTTAATAAATAAAAGAAAGAAACAATAGTCTTAATCTTTCAGGTAAGATGGCTTCAAAAAAAATGCAGTGATAATCAAGTCCTAGTGAACACAGGGAGATGTTGTTTGCCTCCTACCCCATTCTCCACTGATGAAACACTAGAGACTAGATTCTTATCACACAGCTTGATAGAAAGAGCACTGGAGAGCGAAGATACAGTTTTTATCCTGACTCAACGACAGACGCCCTATGATCCTTGGTCAAACGCTTTAAACACAGGAAGAAAGGTTAGGGATACCTACTCCATATCCCACAGGAGCCGAAGAAGTTGCCTAAACTCTGTAATAACAATGTTATAAATGATCATATCTAAAATGAAAAGTCCTGATGTCTTAGAAATTACCCTACCCTTATTCAAGTCCTAGGGTAAAAACATGACAATCCAACTTCCCCCTGTTGTTCCTCTGCCCACTTCTCCTTGTATATGCACAAGTACTTTGCTACATATTTACAAAGACTAGTTTTTTTTGTTACACCTTTAGTTTTAACTTAGATGAATGCCCCTTTTAAAATGAAGAGTTATGCTGCTCAGAGAACCTGTTATGTAACAGCTTTTTAATGGACTCTACCCTGACACATCAAACTTAAGATTGCAATAATAGCTCTATAAAATATTTATTAAGAAGGAGGTGCGTATTTTCTAAATGTCAAATAAAGAAATTTTGTTAACATTAGCTGATCAAATATAATTTATAAAAATCAGTCACAAAATAAAGTATATGTGACATACAGTTAAAAATGAATGTTACTCTATCAAATTGAAAAGCTAATACCATACAACAATTTAATTCAATGTTTTGATTAAAATGTTCATCTTTATAATTCTAGCCAATAAAAAAATAATTTATTTTCCACAATTTTCAACGCTTCACAACAACATAATAGACCAAAAGCCGCTGCTTTTCATGAGAATTTTTCAGGACATCATTCAGTTCTCCAAGTCACTGCCTCTCCCAGGACAAATAACTGAGAGCTGACAAACCTGGCTCTGGAAGTAGTTCTGCTTTTACGAATCGTCCTGATGTCACAGGAATTCACCTGACTGTAATCAAATCATAGTGTAAGAGCATGACAATTTCCACGCCCCTCTGCCCAAACATCCCCCTTTCAATTTGGGAATGCCCATCAACTCTCAAAACAACTCAAACAGCCTACGGATGACTATGTTCCCTTCTCCTCCCAATCTCCTACTTTCAGTATCAAAGCAGCTTCCCCACTTACTAAGGAAGCGCCCCGACGGCTCCCAGAGACGTGCCCACAAAGAGAGTCTATTCTCAAGGAAGTGGAGACGCTCAGATTTTGTTAAGCATTCATAACGCGTTGCATTCTTTTCTCTATTTAAATCGCATGTGGATTCCAACTCTGGCAGTGATGTGTGTAAATCCACGTAAGTGGTTTTTAATACCAATTGTTAAAGAAGAATGCCTCTGTCCCCTTTGACAAAAGACGTGAGCACGTTAAGTATCGCGCACCTTTCTGAAGTTGTTCTAAGTTTCAGAATAGATTGTTTCCTAAAGAAAAACTCACAATCCGCATAAATGCTCTGTCCAGATTAATCAGTTAATAATGACAAACTTAAGCGTTAACACACAAAAAATCAGACGCCTCATTCAGGAGGGGGTAAAAAAAAGATTGAACTAGGGCGCCAGCCTGATGTTTAAATAGCTCAACTTGAACGCCATGGAAACAAGAGGGAATTCTCACTAGTCAGACAGCAAGAAGGCTTTTGTAGGGCACCTCTTATTTTGAAAGAATCCTTTTTTAAAACTCAACTGCCAATTAAAAGTTGAAAATTAATTTTTTCCACTTTAAAAGGCATGTAAGGAATGGGTTAGAAGGCAAACACAAATGCGTGGGGTGCTCCCAGGCTGGAGCAGCGCGAGGCTCGCGCCCCGGGATCGAGGGGAGGAGGGAAAACAGGGAAGGGGTCCGAGACGGCGGCAAAGAAGCGGGAGGCGCGGGACAGACGGGCGAGCAGCCCCGGCCAGGCCGAGCCCCGCGACCCCGCGCTCCCAACCCCAGCTTCGGCTCCCGCCACACAGGAAGCGGCCCGTACCTGTCCCACCGGCCGGAATGCGCTGAGGTGCCCGCCTCGCCCGCCCCTCTCGCGGCGCCGCGTCCACCGCCCGCGATCCAGGAAGCCACTCCGGCCTGCGGCTTCCCGCCACTGCCGCCGGCTCCTTCCTCCAGGGACACGGCGAGCTGGCTGAAGGCGTAGAGGAGCGAGCAGAAGCCGCAGGCCAGGCACAGCACCACGATGCGCAGGTAGCGCCGCATCGCGCCGGTCGGCACCTCCACCTCCGCCGCCCCCGCCGCCGCCGCCGCCGCCGCTTCAGCCGCGCCCGCCCAATTGAACTGGAGGGGACGGAGCCGCACCGCGCAGCCGCGGGCGCAATAAGTCCCTCCTCCGGTGGCCTCGCGCCCGCCCTCCCACCCACTTCGCCACCCCGGCCTCTGCCGCCGCCCGCGCCGCGGGCCCCTCCCGGGAGGGCGGGCCGCAGCCGGACGCGCCGGCGCACTAAGCGCGAGTGGGCTGGGCGCGCTGGGGTCCAGTTCTTGAGTGCGCACGGGACGCGGGTCCAGCCGCGTCACGGGAAGACGCTGACCCAAGAACTCCGGACTCTGAACTGCACTGGAGACTTGGGGCTCAACGAACAGGGCGTTGGAGGGTGTTGGAGACAGCTGACCCAAATTCAAATGACGGTTCTTCTTGGTAGTTGGTGATGCTGAGCAACCTAAATTCTCTGAGCCTGTTTCTTCGTCTGTAAATGGAGACAATATCCTCATCATAGGAATCCTTATGTGAATTCCTTAATTCACATAAAACGCTTTTCAGTTAGAAACCACATGACCAAGCCATTTTTCAGTTCCAGCGTCCTCGGCAGGGACACACCCAGCCTCAGAGTTTCTATAATGGTGTCTGTGCGAGCCATTTCCCCCAGATACCTAATTATCTTGTAGAAGTGTTGGGAATACTCATTTTGCCTCCTTAAGGAGGCTGTGCTTGTAAAGTTGAGGTCCTCTACATCTTTTCTACCTTCCTCGCAACTCATTTCCACCTCCAAAACAATTTCGTAGTCTTCCTACAGAGTCTTCTCATCAGCTGTGCATTTCTTCTCCCTCTTCCTCAGCCATATTAACAGTTAATTCACTTATGGGACATTTATTAGAGCAACACTATGTGCCAAGTACTGTGTGAGTACCTTGGGGTATGAAGACGCCTTGCTGAAGTGTGGGGTGGGACAGTGGATACTTTTAAGTGCAATACAGACATTAGGATGTGAGCCTGTAAACGTGGGGGTACACACACAAGGGAGCAATCAGTTCTATTTGGGTGTGGTCAAGAGAAACTTTATAGCTCGTTGGCCCTAGAGTCTTGAGGAGGATTGGAGAAGGGGGGCGGGGAGTAAGGGAAGTAATTCCATGCTGGGAGATTGATGAAATACGCTCTTGTGTTTAGGGGAACTGTGAGAAGTTTGATACTCCAGCGAAGTGATACCAGCAGCTAAGTGAATGCAAGAGAGGATATGATCAGTGATAAAGCTGTAGAAGTTGTAGGGGCCAGATACCTGAGTGCCTTGTTTAGTATGCCAAGGAATTTGAACTTAATCTGGCAGACAATAGTGAACCATTGAAGGGTTTTTTAAATTAGGAAGTAACATGATCACATCTGGCTTTTAGGGCGCAGATTCTGGCTGCAGTGTGAAGGCTGGGACAGAGATTGAGACTGGGGCCAGGAAGCATCTACAGTGCCCAATAATGAGGGAAAGGAAGTTTTACGCGCGCGCGCGCACACACATGCACACACACACTCTCTTCAGGGAGAAAAATCATGCTGTTAAACTGTTCAAATTGCGTTTGGAGCTCTAAGAGTTTGGCCGGGAGAAACAAAGCGGGGCAGTGCCATGTAACTTAACAGTTCTCCATTTGAAATCCGTACACCAAAAGAGTACTGGCTCTGTGACCCTGGGGAAGTCATCAAATTTAAGCCTGTCTCTTCCCTTATAAAAAAAATGTCTTGCCTTACCTGACAAAAAATGAAAAACTAGCATTCTATCAAGATGTGTGAATAGAAAGAAAACATACACTTATTCATTCAATAAACATTTATTGAATATATTCTACATGCCAGACAAGGGGCTAGAGTATACTGCCGCCAAAGGGGGGACAGGCAGATAAAAACGATGACAATGTTAAGTTATCCTTCCACTACACCTTACAATTCTTAGGGAAATAAAGATAAACGTAAGGAGATACAAAGTATTTATAAGAATGGAAAATAGATTTTGAGGTAGAAAACTAAAAGATATTGTACCAAGAAACTAGATTAAGAATCAGTACTCAAAGGATGTTTACTATAAAGACATGCTAACTACAGTCGTTTTCTATTTCAACAAAGAAACTAAATGTAGTAAAAATAAAGAATAATTTAATGACCCACAGGTTGTTAAAATACTGGAATGGCAGTATTCATTTCTGCAAAACATTATGGGAAGAGCATATCCAGAAAAATAATCATCCATTTGCTTAACATCAAGATTCTGGACCATATCATCCCTTTAGATTCCTTTTAATCCTTTGATTAAAAAGGAAATTCTGTTGAAAAAGTATATAAGGTATTCCAAAAATAGAAGTGATCTTTGTATTACCCACACTGCCTTAGTGGTTATCTTGGAAGGTAAGGAGCTGTGTATGCCCTTCTTATCGTTTTTAGGATTCACATATTTTCATATTCCTAAAATTAAATTATTTTGTTTTGATATAACAGGTAGGGTTTTTTTTCATTTACTCTGTATATGTATGTATTCTAAATATTTTTTTATATCTAGACCATCGTCTTAATTCTCTAATGACAGGCTGGCTATCTCCATATTTTTTTTTATTTTTTTTTATCTCCATATTTTTAATCAATTTTGATCTTTCGTCCTGTCAAAAAAGTAAATTTAAGGAAACAAAAAGAAATTAAAAAATAATAACTGTTCTTTAAATTATGGAGATAGAAATCTTTTCCAGGATCTGGAAAACGCTCAGATCCAAGATAATCCAAATCTCCATAATCTTATATTCAGAAGATTAATCTTGAGTTTTCTTACACCTCCTAGTACCTATTGGCTATATAAGACATTCAATAAACGAGTGTTTTTATTTTTGTTTTTTTTATGTCTTCTCTAAGTCACTCTAGAGCAAACTTTGCATCCTACTCAGTGTTTCCTTCCCACCTCTGCCTACATTTCATTACTCGATTCTTAAAAGACATTCTACTGGGGGAAAGGAAAATTCTGGACTAAACTTCAAAAACTTTTTTATATATCTTCCACTTTATAAAGCTTTACGCATAATCTGATTTAATCCTTATAACATTTATATGAAGTAGGAGATATTTTACTCTTTTAAACAACAAAGACCTGAAATTCAGAGAAGTTTGTTAACCACATTAATAATGAAGATCTATAATATGAATAAAAATCTTTGAGGATACAAAATCCATGTTTTTTTCTTCCATTATACCATGCTACACAAACAGATAAATGCTAAACTGAGTGATGCAAATTAAGAGAGAAAAAAAATCAATGTTATATGAAAACCTGTTGAGAGGTTTAAAACCTGTTGAGAGATTAAAACAAAATTTTACAATCAGAAAAATACAGATCAGATTAGTTACAGAGCACAAAGACCCAGAAACTCAGACTGAAAGTAAAAATTATTCTCTCCTCCAGCAGGCTTCTAGTGAAATTTCTCCCTTTTCCACAGTCCACTTCCGAGAGACCTCCTTGGACTGGAGGAGAAAGTTAGAAAATAATGTAGCCAGTTTAAACAAGAAGTGTTTCATTTTAAGTGTTCATTCAGACCAGCAAATTTGGGAAAAGGGTGGGGTTACAGTAGGAAGAGAGTAAAAAAACTGAAAAAGCACTCCGCTATAAGCCACAAAATTAGAAAAAGTGGTAGTAGAAAACGAATGAATGGGGACACCTTAGCTCCTATATAATCCGCAAATTTAGCTGGTGTTCACATCCAAGGGAGGGAGAGTATGGAGAGGTTGGAGTGGGGAGGAAAGCAAGAACTATCCTGTAGAACATCTCTGTATTTCTTCCTGGTTCAATCCTCATTCAGATTACTACAACAGATTATAATCTGTGATTTTAAAATAAATGCTGTCAGTAAATTAAAAGCTAGGTTTGCAGGGAAGTATAGTCATGGGGAAAATCAGAATTCAAATACATATGCACAAATTCTAACCCAGGTTCCCAAACATTGAAGTCTGAAAATAATTTAAGAATTCTAATACCATCACTTCAGAAATCCAGTGCTTAGCTGAAAACAATCAGAATTCTCGTTATCCATCTTCTTTTCTATACAGAAATTACATCACTAGATAGTCCTACAATACATGTTTGTTTTTTTTTTACATTTCTATATTTTATCTATTTACTTATTTTTTAAGCAGAGGGGAAGGGACGAGAGGGAGAGAAACACCATTGTGTGGTTGCCCTTCCTGCCCCAAAACTGGGGACCTGGCCCACAAGGCAGGCATGTGCCCTGACTGGGAATTGAACCAGTGACCCTTGGTTCACACACTGGCACTCAATCCACTGAGCCACACCAGCCGTGGCTCTGTATTTTATTTTTAATAAAGTAAAAAGTTTTTACTCTTTCTAATTAAGTGCCCCTTAAATTATTCTGTACTGGAAACACAGGTTGTTATTTTTTTTAATTAACTTTTATTATCAAAGATCAAAAATTACCTTTTAGGCCTAAGGCCAAGCCACTCTGTTCTTAAACTTAAGACTGCTTTCCTTTTTTAAAGAAAAAATGCTTTCACTGCTGTTTTGTCCTTTAGGAGTCTTTTTCTCTCAAAGTGGTTTTAAACAGTATCCCAACTCTTCTCAACCTTGCTGACTCCCAAGTAAACATAGGCTCATTTCATTGCTATTATGAATTAAAAGAGGGTAATGAAAATAATACATATAAGAAAGTCTAAATAAATCTTGGTACCCAGTTAGGTTTCTAAATTGTCTTGCTAAAAGAGTTAATGAAAGTATAAAGATGATATGGTAGCTTTCATCCCAACTCCCTACTTCCAAGGTCAGCAGATCTAAACCAAGGTATAATCTCAAGACCTGCCAAACTTGTATATTATTGCCACTGATCAGGAATTCCAGCTGGAGAGGCACTACTTTACTGGCTCCTTGCCCCAGAAAGCTCCTGTTGGGGCTTATCCTCACACCCTGAAATAAAGCAGTTTTTTTAGCTTTTTAAAAAAATATTACTATTTAGCCTTATTTACAGAAGAAATTTGAGGAACTCTGTAAGAACACAGGGGAGACTGTAAGTAGATAAAAATCTGAATCTAAGAAAAATAACAAGTTAGAATATAGACATGCAGGCAGTTGTGTCCTCGTAACTATTAAAAGTTTAATTTCAATCTGAGATTTCTCATGACTAAAGCAAAAAATTAATGATTTGCATTGTCCATAAGGAAAAGGCAAATTGATTTATCAGAAATTAAACTTTTCCTGAAGCAGGTCTAAATAAAAGCCCTCATTTGAATTCTGAGTGATGTAATGTTCCCTCAATAATCCTCACAAAAAGACAACCACAGATCTCATTCAGCTGTTTGCTGATTTTTTTAAATTTTGTTCAAGAAAATAGTAACATCACATTACATGACTTAAAGTTTTAAACTTTGCAAAATTCAAGCTGGAAAATGAAACAGTGCTGGCTAAAACTACTTGTGACACCCAACATTATCATCTGCAACTATCAAGATAAGATCCTAACATTCTCGGTGTGGACCTGCAGAGGATACTTTGGCCAAGATGAATTTTCTAGACAAGAAAGCATAACAAACACACCTTCCTCACTGCTACCTCTGTATTGTACAAATATTTTTATTAATGCATTGATGGCACTGTAATAATTTAGAGATCTCTCCTCTGAGTACCACATCTTTGTCCTCTTTGTAACCAACCCCTAGCCCAGTGCCTAGAACACAAATACTCAATAAATGTTCAGAGTTGAATAATACTGATTAAGGGAAACCAAGATCAGAAAAATACTGAAAGTATTGCAATGATAAAACAGCTGCTATAGTCTACAGCTACTGATGGAAGGGGCAGGGATGGGAGTGGGGTGGAGGGAGGGGGGAGGTCGGAGAAGAGGAGGGTAAGGTGCGAGGACCACCACCAGAAAAGGAATCAGAACATGAAATACATCCCATGGCACTGAAACCTTTCAGAGCTATATTTGATTTTTCCATAGAAGTTCTTATCACAGCATTTCATATGCTCCAGAATTTGCTTATTCCATAAAGACAGGGATAATCTTCACTGGCTAAATACAGCGCCCCATTAAAAACATAGTGTTTCCATTACCTGGGCTAGCAGGGGTGTGCATTCAGGGAACTAAAGTGTTGATGCAATTCAAGGTAAACTTCTCTATGGCAGCTTTTTAAAATGAACTGGTTTTGAAGAAAATCATTGTGAAGTTATTACACATACTGCTGCCCTAGTGAAGTCTAAACAATGGAAACTTCAATGACTGAATCATTATGAATGTATCATAAAATGTTTTTTAAATATTGAGACAAACATGCTCTATTTGTTCTCTCTCCATTCCTAGTGATTTTTCCCTATTATCCAGATTGCATCCCAATACCCCATTTCCTAATTTTTGCTATTTGTGCTTTGTTCTTCCCCCTTCTCTTCCCTCATTTCTTTCCCATTCCTATTTTCCTTGCCTTTAGTGGGGCTTATTTTTCATCAATAGCCAGTGAAGGCATTCTTTCACTTCCGCTTTCACAAAGTGATCAGTCCTGTCCTGTATTCTGTAACTTCCATCGTCTCTCAATTCTGCTCAGCTATTTTTGCCACTGATAACTTTTCCACACTTCAATTATCTACACATGTTCCAGACAACTGAAGGCGCTCGTAATTAAAGGGGTGGGGTAGGAGGGGCAATGCTAATAATTCAGAGTATTATTTTATGGTTATCCTTATCCTTATACAAACTTTTTCTCCTAATTTTCAAAGCACAAGTTGCCAACTTCCCAGTTCCTACATCAGGTTTTTAAAAGACTCTGGAGAAGAGGTATGTTGCACACCAAGAAAATAAGTAAAAAATGGCCTAAATGGAAACTAAGGGATGTCTGAGCAAAAGGGCCTGCATTCGGCCCAGGATGGCTAAGAATGTGGCCCAACAAAATCAGAAATTTTCTTAAAACCTTTTCTTTTCCTCATCAGTTTTTGTTAGTGTTTGTGTATTTAATGTGTGGCCCAGAGACACCAAAAGGTTGGACACCCCTGTTAGCATTAATGCATATAATATGCAAAAACTACATTCTTTTTAGGCAATAAGGATTTTTATCTAAAAGAAAGGCAATATGCAATCAACTTAGAAAAGCTGAAGTTTTTTCCTTTTTAATGTTTTCACTTTGTCTACTATCATCACTATTAACTTTAGGAAAGCATTTAATAAAAATAAAACCTTTATTTAAGTCAACTATTTCTACTGTGTAATACAAAAGGCTTTAAGAGTATGTACTCTTGTATGCCTTAAATTGTATCTTCACTCTTACTCATATCAAAATATGGTAATAAACTCTGAAAATCATCCAAATTCTCTTTTTGTAAGGGATTTGGTTAAAAAAAAAACCCACTGCTAAAATCACAGGGTAAATTGATGAAACAGAACTAAAAATGAACCCTAAACCCAGGCTCTGAATCTTTTTGAATATTTTAATATTCTGTGTAAGTATTTATGAGATTTGGGACTACTTCCTCATTTGGAAATGTTTGAGGTAGGGTGAAGTGAAGGCAAGTAAGATCATTATGATTAACGAACGGAAAACAAAATTTTAAACTAGCCAACTCAATTCATTTCGCCTGTGTCATAGTGCATACCACCACGTGCTTCAATTACGGAAAGACAGCTGCTCTGGGATCAGAGCAGACACCTGATGTAGAAAATTCAGTGTAAGCTACAGAACACAATTCCCTTCAGTCATCCAAGAGGGCATGGAAATAATTTCTGTATTTTTGTAATGGGATTTTACTGGTTAAGACAGTAAAGGCTCACATTTACTAAGCATTCAGTATGTGTCAGGAAATTTTAAGAATTTGATATGATTGGCATTTAATTCTCCCAACAACGCTATGAATTAGATATGATTATCATCCCCCTGGTAACAGATGGGAAGTGACCTTGAGTGATTTCCTCAAGCTCACTTAGGTTCTACAACAGAATTCAAACACCAGACACCAGTTAATACTCTTAATTCCCATGCTACATTATCTCCCCAGTAATATAGAAAGATGACTGTGCCCCACCCCACATTCAGGTAAAATCCCACCTTCTGTCAAATTTTTCTCTTTTGCAGTCGATTGAAAATACATCCTGAAAGTATTTGAGTATCATCAGAAGGTCTAGTACCTCTAAAGCATAGTTTTGACTTAAAATTTAGGATATTTTCCCTATAACTATTACTTGTAATTTTTGCTATGTCTAAAAATAAGTATATAAAAATATTTGAAACAAATAAAAATATTAAGACAAAAAGACTTCATGTTTTAAAAGAACATAACCAGTTAGTAGAAGTTCCACTGAAAGTATCTTATAATAAAAACAAATTTTAATTTGTCACTTAATAACACTAAAGAATGAGGTATATAAATGCTTTAATCACAGACTTTTACTATATGCAAATAACTATTTTTCACAACTACATCTTACAAGTAAGACAGTACCATTGTGCCTGTAAAAAGTACTGCAATTAAACAGAAAATTACATTGCCACATGAAACCACCAAATATCACAACGGTCAGGGTCTACAGCTTTATTTTTTTCTTGAAATGCTATCATGTCTTTATGTGATATTTCATATCCAACTTATGTTTTTAAGTTCATTTATACTGCAGAAGTCTCCTACAGGTGGCTATATATTAAGCAAATGGCTAAGAAAAAGCAGGAGACCCTAGGAGAATTTAGGAAGTACTGTGTGGTTTCTAGGTTTGATTTTTAAATATAACATAAAACACTTTATTAGTTGTAAACAAAAATGCAAAATCTGTAGTCATAAAAATATTTTATTCATAACTTTGCATAATAGTGGGGCTGTAAATACTTTTCACTTGGAGATATTGAGAAATGCATAAACTGGCAGATGTGTCTGTAAGTAGGGCACTATGATTTTCATAAGAATTGTTACATTTAATAAGAGGCCAATTAAACTGATTTTAAGACTATTTGTTCCCCAGTTCTGTGCAACAGTTCCCATTTCTGTATTAATTAGATTCATACCTCTAGAACCCTGGATAAAGTCTGGGGCAAGGAAACAGTGATAGAACTATTAAGTTAAAGCTTTTCCAAAATTATAGCTTTTAAAATATGGCAGGTTTCTTTTCTCTTCTGCATTGGCCAAATGCTTCAATTATAATTAATTGAATTTTAAATTTTTATATAATACAGAAAATACCAGTGTTCAATGACAATAGCACTAAACCTGAATTATAAAGCTAAATAATCAATGTTTTATTGTTTACTTATCTGAGAGTAAACATTACAATAAATGAATGTTTTGAAAGATAAGGAAAAAAAACAAAAAAAAGATAAAACCAGAAATATAATTCAAGAATAATAATTTAGTAAAATGTGTCAAAAACATTGGCAATGGTTCATACAAATTCTTTATTTAATAACAATTTTCCTATTTAACCACACCAAGTACCAGCAGGTGTATTAAGAGGATAACCATTAAGAAAATCTTGTTGCAGCAATAGTTGATTAAGTTGATCTTTGACTTGTATACATATAACTATTTGTTTCACAATTCTCAAATAATACATATTTAGGCAGCTTGCACTATGTTATAAAAATTTAAATTCGTTACATGCCAATAGTAGAGAATTCAAGATTTATGTGTTAGAATTCACTAAACTAAAAGTGAAAATAGACTTACCAATAACACTGCAATAATGAATAAGTCAAACACATTTTCATGGCACCTTTAACTGTGGAGACCAAAATGTTAAAGTCTGGAAATGTCTGGTAGGCACAGATTGCAATAAAATCTAACAAATTCTAACAAATTCCTATTTTATGTAAAACGCAAATTATGGATTGTGCATGAGTATGTCTGTCATGAAAATGCGGTAATATTGGCATAATCTGTGTACTTGCATGGTATGATAGAAGTGACTAAGAAACTGGAGAAAATAAACTTTAATGAGATTCTCCATTCAATGACGAGGCTTCTCCTCTGGGTGAAGATGACCTGGACATTCCCCGCTCTGTGTTATCAGAGCTAGAGCCACTCTGACTGTGCTGATCTCCAGAAGCAGCACTAGATGCAGGCGGTGACTTCGTTTTCTCCTTAAAGTCTGTAATAATCACTGTCAGATCTCCAACGGTAACTTCCAAATGCTGAGCACTACTCCGATCCACATTTTTCAATCTTGGCCTAAACATACAAAAGATGATAAAATTTTAAACTAGCTTTTCTGTCTAACTTTCTGTATATATAATGAATAAATTAAGTAAAAATACTCTTAACAAAATGAATATATCTACCTGTTTTATGAATACATCTATGTTTAAAGCTGTACATTCATGTGTAACTAACTAGCCACAAAAATATCATTAAATGTTTAAAATCATTAACATTAATCAAACCAATCACTCATGAAATCTTCAAAGTGACAAAAAAAATGTGACACTCTGGAAGCAATAGTCTCTTAATTATGCTTTTATAGCTTTATCATAATTTTGCAGACAGATCATCAACTTTATTAAAACAAATGTTTTAGACCAGCAACGACAGTTACATCACAGAGGAAGGTGGTAACAGGCTAAGCTACGGCTGCGTTATACAAAGGGCTCTTACTCCACTGATGTGCATGAATAAGGGCACCCAGATTGTCTGTTCCACCCAGACCCAAGACCATCTAGATGGATTAAAGCCCGAGCAAGTATCTATGAATATTGTGAATATCACTCCTGCCTTTATGAGTGAAAAAGCAATAGATTCCACCCCCCATAAAAAAGAAAGAAATAGCTCAAATGTAAATGTCTTTTAACTTAGTAAAAAAACAAAACAAAATAAGATCCTTACATTTAAGTTTGTATTTGTGGCCTCTGTGTTTAATTTCTAGTACATCTTTCAAACTTAAAAAAACCACTTCACGATACTTTATAATAAAGATGAAATCTTTTACTTCTACCTTGTATATATCAATGTTAAAAGAAATAAAATGGTTAATTTTATTATTTCAAAAGTGCCATAAAATACTCTAGATTTACCTGGTTTTCTTATGACTGTTCTTTTTGCTAGTTGTTTCCTTTTCACTTTTTTCTTTTTCTACTTTATCTTTTTTCTCTTTCTTTGACTGTGTAGGGGGCACAAACTGCTGAGTAACCTGCTGTGCAACCAACTGGGAGACAGGCCGAGGCTTCCTGTGTGCATGTTAAAAAGAAAGGTTTTTTAAAAAATATTATCACTTAATATATATTCTTTATGAGAGAATACCTCAAATTATGAGGATACATATTACGGTTTTCAAGTATTAAAGTTCTTCATATTTAAGGTAATTCAGATGCACAATTTAACAAATATACACACATAATTATTGTTTTCCTAATCCAACAAAAATAGAAATAGTTGAAAGTTATAGCTCAAGATATATGGTCAAAACATTAGAATATAACTTATACAAATCAATGTGAAAATTATTAAAAATGTTATCAAACTGAACATTCATAGGAAAACACATATATAAATAAATATAAATTTTAAAAATTAAACCTGAAAGTTTACACTGAAAAAACATTTTAAATTATTCCTCCTCCCTCAGAAAACCATCTGTGGCAATGACTATTTGGGGTTTTTTTTTCCTTAAAATCTTTCATTTATTCATTTAATAAATATTTCAGTGTGGAAATTTCTCAGTCCTTATCGCTCAATTCCTTGAGGTACTTTATGTATGTAGTCCAATCTCACCATACTTTTTAGACCTTGGAAATCTACCCAGTCCTTTGAGACATGCCTCCTCATTAACTTATGAATTTAAAAGACATTTACTGAAAAACTACTGTAGGAACTACACAGAGATACCTGAAATGTTGCCTGGCTTTAACCTTGGGGCCAATACAAGCTTATCACTCTACTGGCACAGATTAAGGATCCCTTCAGCTTTATGGGAGAACCTGGGCAACTAAGGTCAAGATTCAAAGTAGTGTTTAAGTTCTTAAAATGAGAGACAAGACGACTGAGAAAAGGAAAAGTGAGGGAGGGAAAAAGGGAGGATAAGAATACATTTCAACAGATGATCTATAAACAGTAGTAATTTTATTGTCTGGAAAATCCTGACCCTATTTTGGTTAGTAGAGTTACTAAAAAAAAAAAAAAAAAAATTTTTTTGGTTTCTCTAGATCAAGACAAAATAGAAACCAATGAGAAAATACTATATAATCTACAATCCAAAACTGCAAGGAGGAATCTTTTGAAGAAGGAAACAGGAAATATAATGTATAAAACAGATTTCAGCAGATGGATAATGAATTTTGTTTAGAGCATAAAGAGTCTGAAGTACCGGAAGGATATCCAAGAAAGATGTCCAATACACAATTTAAAAAGGTAAGGTGGACATAGAAATCACAGTTAATGATGTAGATTAAGAATTACACAAATGAAAGTGACATTGAAAGCATGGTATTAATGGCTGAGCTTATTCAAGAAATGAACTTTAAAAAAAGGGTTAAAGGAGTGGTTCTCAAATTTAAGTTATAACAGGATCACCTGGAAGGCTAATAGCCCTCCTCCCAGGGTCTCTGATTCAGAAGGCCTGAGGAAGAGTCCAATAATTTGCAGTTCCAACTAGTTTCCAAGTTACGCTGATACCCCTGTCTAGTCACCACACTTCGAGAGGAAGTGAAGAAGTAGTGTTGCTACTACTATAGCTTAAAGCTTGAGAAGAAAAGTGGGAAGTGCTGGAGAAAGAAAGCAAGGCTGGATGCCTAGGAAGGAACGTGATCATGAAAAACAAAGGGGTCTGATTTCCCCCTAAAAGACTGAAGAAATTCAGCTTTGAATTTTACAAAGATTACTGGCAGCAGTCTTAAGGGGAAAGGTACACAGAGGCAGTGAAACTATTAAGAAGCTACTGGAAATAAAACTAAACGTGTTGTCCTCCTCTTCAAAAAAAAAAAAAAAGTTACTTTAATAGCTCAGGCAAAATTAAAAAGGGCTTGACCTAAGGAAGCAGCAGTGGAATTATTTAAGACACTGAAGAGGCAGAATCAAGGGGAAAGGATGACTAATCAAAATGTGTTTTCCTCACTTCTCAACCAACTAACATTCCTTTAGCAAAACATACAGAAATCCTGGGTGTAGCCAACTTTCTCTGGCCTAAAAAAACAAAAACAAAACAAAGAGCCTTGGCTGGTGTGGCTCACTGGATTGAGCACAGGCCTGCGAACCACAAGGAAGCCAGTTCCATTCCCAGTCTCAGGGCACACGCCTGGGTTGTGGGCCAGGTCTCCAGCTGGGTGCTGTTAGAAGCAACTGATCAATGTATCTCTTACACATCAATGTTTCTCTCCCATTCTTTCTCCTTCCTCCCTTCCCCTCTCTTTAAAAATAAATAAATTATTAAAAATAAAGAGAAACAGTCTTAGATGTTGATAAATTCTATGAAAAAAATGAAGTAAGTAAGGAACAGGGAGTGTTGGGGAAAGGGTTACAGTTTAATTTTGTCTTGTTTCCTCTTCTAAAATAAACTCCACAAGGAAAGAGATTGTATTATGTACCACTGTATAATTTAGTACCTAGCATAGTGCTGAAAAAAATACTAGATAATTCATATTTGCTGAAGACTGAACAAATGATAAAACCAGGTTTAATGACAAGGGAAGATTTTTTTTTAAGAGAAGATGTACAGTAATGCCTACACTTACTCACTGGCCAGGATCAGCCACTTACTAGAGAGAAGAAACAAGTAATGAAAAAGTAAAAGCAGCAAGAATTAATTTCTCTTCTAATAATGCTGTAATATGGAAAGAGAAAGAAAGTTCAAAGGTGTGACAGGGTTGAGAAAAGATTTGTTTAGTGCCTAGCGAACAGTGAGTCACCTAAACTCAAAGCCAGTCCAAGATACAAAATGTGACTGAGGTGTAGTTACCATTTACCTCCAAGGTATCGGGGATCTCTGGAACTATTCCTTCCACAACAAATGAAGGTTTGACAACTTCCTTTACTGCCTTTTGTAGTGCTGCTCCCTTTTGCATTCCAAAATTTAATGCAAAGTTAATTTACAAAAAGGTTAATAAATTAAATTGAATTACCAAAAAATACAAATATTAAAATAAATTTACATTCTTTTGAACTTAAAATCCTGAAGTTTCAAGAAATTAATAAATTGATGTTACTTATTCAGTAGCCATCAATACTACCTTAAGATATATAATTTATATTCTGTTTACTTAGTCCTGCCTTGAAGTAAAATTGACTATTTTTCTAGGTTTTTCTGGATTCATTAATGACCTCGATAGATCAATGCTGTTTCCCCCCACCCCCATAAAATCTACATATCTCCATCGTGGATACTCAGGTCACGAAGATTTTCAGGACTATAACTACTGCGCTGTGGTTAGGTACAATGTTTCTATAGCATGACCAATCACTCTCCCTTCTCCCCTCCAGCACTTGTCTCCCAGTGGGTGCCCATCTATTTTGTGACACTGCTCCTCAAGATTCTCACTCCAACTTCTATGTGAGAAAGGGATCATCTTAATTCCCCAGCTTCATGAATCCTGCAATACAACTGCTGCCAAGTCTTTTTTATATTTAACAACTTTCACATCTCCAGAATGTTCTAGAATCATTTTCCCTTTTTATGTGGCCCAAATAAAGTATGAATTTATTAATGTGAAAATAAAAGCATATTAGTAAAGCAGAATTTGTTTCATAAAACCATGAGGTTAAATTAAATTAATAATTTATTTCTAAACAAGTTATGAACCTAGAATTCTAAGTGTTAAACTCTCAGTGTAAGAACAAAATAGTCAGCGTACAATCTCCTACAAGGCACAACCAACACAGAAAGAACTAGTTGAACTGCTCAAGTGAGAGACTAGAATCAAGACTAGGTAGAAGACTACCACATCAAACTAGAAATGAAGTAGGTGATAGTAATAATGATCAATTCTATGGTGTAGTCAGGGGAATGGGATTGAAGCAGTAAATCTGACGACATTTCAGAAGAATAATACAACCTGACATATGCTGAGTAACAGGGATCAACAACTCTCCCCGTTACCCACTGCCCCAAATGGGAGTTTAAAAAAAAAGTGGGAATTAGGAAGAACAGTGCTATGGATTGAATGTTGTGTCCCTTTGAGAGGTGATTAGGTCGTGCAGGTAGAGCCCTCATGAATGGGATTAATGCTCTTATAAAAGAGGCCACAGACAGATCCCTTGCCCCTGCTGTCATGTGAGGACTCAATGAGGAAGTGTGTCCTCATCAGACACTGAATCTGCCAGTGTCATGATCTTATCTTGGACTTCCCTGTCTCAAGAACTGTACGAAATAAATGTTTGTTGTTCATGTCCCACGCAGTCTATGGTCGTTTTGTTAGAGCAGCTCCAATGGACTAAGGCAGTTGCAGGAAGCCAAGAACAGGACTATTCTAAACAAGAGGGACTGATGAACTTGGTGGTGCAAAGTTGGGTTTGTGTATTTTAAAAATATAAGCAAAGCTGTAATTAGGGCCAGTGGAAATGTGAGACTAGTGGTCTGATAAGCAACCATATAATCTTTGTACCTAGTGTTGTTTGTTACTGATTTAATTTTTTTAGTAACCAATAAATTTTCTATAGGGGTTCTCTTCTTCCTTAAGAAAAATGTTATTTATTTCTATTCTTGTTCTTTCTCTTTTTACCCTAGACTTTACTAAATGTATCCTATTCCATTCTTTTATTAGTTTAATGGTAGTTGATTTTCACTTAAAGATTATAACTTTGTTCCCCTGTTCTACAATTACTTGTTCTGGTTTAAATTTGGGAGAAAAGAACAAAATGTATGTATATACATATAGCCTAACTATTGAAAGTTTTCTGCTGCTCTCTATAAGCTTAGTGAGCTTTAAAGATCCTTCACTGAAGACAGACGGAACATAGCTTATGATGATCGTTTTATCATTATCATAAAGTGACTCATCTTCACCATGCCCTGTTAAAAAGAAAGCCCTTCTATATCCAGGGAGCTTAAGAAAGTTTAACTGTGATCCCTTTTCTATTTAATGAGAAAAATAAGGAACGGTAGGAAATTTCAGAGGTAAGAGATAGTTAACTCAGGAAATAAGGGGCAGGGAATCATTTATAAGGCATGCCTTTTTATGTTCTGGAATTTATCATTTGGGGATTTGACACCACACCTGTAATGCCAAAGGTTCTTTGATAAAAAAGACAAAAAAATCATCTAATTAGTAAAATAAGTGCTGTCCAGCCACGTCCCAATTGCACTCTATTATCTTCTTACATATGTCATGATCAGGCAGTAACTTGGGAAATATGGTATTCAAAAATTTTAGAATCCCTACATGTCTCTATGTCATCTTAAAAGCCCAAAGAGACTGTTAGGCAGGTCTGCTGATTTACTGCAACATAAGAAAAAAAAGGAACATTTCAACAACCATTTAATGGATATCTACTATTCATCAGAATAAAATATTTTAGACGCTTGTAAACCTTTCACATGAATAGGAGGCTTAATGTATTCCATTTCTAAGTATGTCTCTGCCCTTTACCACCATCACTCTTCAATACAAATTCTATGTGCCGAATACAAGAAAAATGCTTTAAGCTGGATCAATCTCATTATAATTTAGCTTTGTCAAACTGGATAGGCAGAACAAAAAACAAACATATAAAACAGTTACTGGTTCTTTTCTAAAAGAGACAGCATTACTCATAGCTCAGAAAGACGTAATCTGGTTCATGGCACTAAAACATGATAAATTGTAGCAATATAATAAATCTCAGTGAGTAAAAAAGGCTGAACCAAACCCAAACCTGCTGTGAGTCTGTCGATACACTGACAACAGAAACCCAAAAATCTAACCAAGGAAGAGTTTATAAGCACCCACCCTGTCTGACAAATCTAGGTGCGGTGCTGGAGATTAACCACACAACAAGACAGGCAACCTGTGCCCTCACAGTTTACTGGGCGGGTAAGAAAGACCCCAAACAAAAGCACACTAAATAAAAGTAAATTTTGTCAAAAGCACTGTGAGAAGAAAACAGTGTGCTGTAATAGAGAAAAAAGACAGAGGAATTACTATTAGACATGACAGAAAGAACTTAGTTCACGTCTAAACTGTCAGTACAATAGCAAAAACAGCCACCACAGAACGTTTTTTTAAATATATTGTCATTGTATGAATAATTTAGATGAAATAAAGAAAAAATGAATACTAAAAACTTTAGAAAGACAGTAAACCCAAACTTTTATTCCTTAATAATGTAGTTTTAAAGATATATAAACCCTACATTACAAAGTTTTGTTAAATAATGTTAACTCATCAACTATTATGTCTAATTCTAGGAGCGTATCTATCTTATACACACTAGTTTCCTGAATTCATATACATCTCTGACATCTTTTCGTCCACTTCTTAAACTTGCATTGTCAAAACATCTTTGAAAACCCTGATGGCTCAGGATTTTTTGAAAAGAGGACAGCCATTTTCTTTGCTCCAAAATGATCAAACATTTTCATTTTGACACTAGTATACAAAACTATCATCTAGTATCTATCCACTTCTTTTGGTGTCAGTATCATAGAAAAGAATACCATCATCTGTCCTAATAGTGAAACAAGATGGTTCGAGTTCACTGTTGCAAAATACTGCATGATAAAATCCTTTCTGTTGAAAGGATTTCTGTTCCTCACTCATGTGAGAAACTCTATTTCCTTTTTGTCCTTAGGCATATATTGCTCATGTAACGACTCAAGTTTGCAAAAAAGTCATCTAGGATATTGTCATTTGAAGACCTTGTCAGAGAGCTCTAGCACCACGCAGCCTACCAAGGATTAACAAACAAAGGGATGAAAATTACTCCATGTTGTCAAGTTCCTGGATTTCTCCTCCCAGGCCTTCAGAGAGCATTCTCCGGCTTGGCCCACTCAATGACTCTTTCCCTTCCAGGGTTTCTGAGGTAGATCTTACTTGACAGATCAGTTTCTGAGAGTCTGTGATGGACAATCAGAAGGAAAGGAAGTTAGACATTGCTAAAAGAAGTTTTGTTTCTTTGTGGGGGTTGAGAGATTGTGAGGACTGTACCTTGGCAACAAAACTATTATATGAAGGCAGAAGTGGAAAAGGGAAAATAATGACTAAAAAAATACTTCTGGGTTGATATGTCTTTTTTCAGTGTTTAAGAAATACAAATAAAGGGTTTGCTACTTTATTTTCAAACTGTAAAAAAAAATAATTCCTCAAAATAAAGTAATTAGCTTTATGGTCTTCCTTCTGTGCATGTTGACAGTTGATGCAAAGAACACATTTATATAACATATCTATTTATTTTTAGGCATATTTTATTGATTATCCTATTACAGTTGTCCTGTTTTTTTTTTTTTCTCACTGTATCCCCCCTGCCCCGTCACCCTGTACCCCCCTTCCTCCAGCATTCCCCTTCCCTTAGTTCATGTCCATGGGTTGTACATATAAGTTCTTTGGCTTCTCCATTTCCTACACTATTCCTAACCTCCCCTCTTTTGCACCTACCAATTATGCTTCTTATTCCCTGTACCTTTTCTCCCATTCTCCCCTCTCCCCATCCCCACTGATAACCTTCCATGTGATCTCCATTTCTGTGGTTCTGTTCCTGTTCTAGTTCTTTGCTAAGCTTGTTTTTGTTTTTGTTAGGTTCAGTTGTTGATACCTGTGAGTTTGTTGTCATTTTACTGTTCATATTTTTATCTACTTTTTCTTAGATAAGTCCCTTTAACATTTCATATAATAAGGGCTTGGTGATGATGAAATCCTTTAACTTGACCTTACCGGGGAAGCACTTTATCTGCACTTCCATTCTAAATGAAAGCTTTGCTGGATAGAGCAATCTTGGATGTAGGTCCTTGCCTTTCATGACTTGGAATACTTCTTTCCAGCCCCTTCTTGCCTGCAAGGTTTCCTTTGAGGAATCAGCTGAGAGTCTTATGAGAACTCCTTTGTAGGTTATTCTCTCCTGTTCTCTTGCTGCTTTGAAGATTCTCTCGTTATCTTTAATCTTGGGTAATGGTGTGTTCCTCCCTGGGTACAACTTCTTTAGGACTCTCTTCGTTTCCTGGACTTCCTGGAAGTCTATTTCCATCACCACACTGGGAAAGTTTTCTTCCATTATTTTCTCAAATAAGTTTTCAATTTCTTGCTCTTCATTTTCTCCTTCTGCCACCCCAATGATCAGATGTTGGAACGTTTAAATTTACCCCATAAGTTCCTAAGCCTCTCCCCATTTTTTGAATTCTTGTTCTTTCATTCTGTTCCAGTTGAATGTTTATTTTTTCCTACTATTCCAAATCATTGAGTCCCAGTATCCTCCCCTTCACTGTTGGTTCCCTATATATATATTTTATTTCACTTTGTATAGCCTTCACCTCTTCCTTTATTTTCTGGCCATACTCAACCAATTCTGTGAACATCCTGATTACCAGTGGTTTGAACTATGCATCTGACAGGTTGGCTATCTCCTTGTCACTTAGTTCTTTTTCTAGAGTTTTGATCAATTCTTTCATTTGGGCCATATTTTTGTCTCATAACACCTGTTACATTGTAAGGGGCAGAGCCTCTGGTATTCACCAGGGCAGAGCAACCCCCCTTGCTGCATTGTGCCACTGTCTATGGGGGAGGGGTCAGAGAGGGAACAATGCCGCTTGCTGGGCTCTCAGCTGGCTTTTGGTCACTTCCCCTGCTACCTACCCACAAGCAAATTGTTCCCTGCTGGTGCTGATTCCCAGGTGGGTGTGTTTGTGTATGTTCTAGTAGGACCTTGTAGGTCTCTCCAATGAACTCTACTGTGAGGCTGAGAGTTTCTCCCACTGCCGAAACCACCACAGATTTTCATAGCCAGTGGTTTTGAAACTTTGTTTTCCTGGGGCTGGAGCCCTGGGTTGCAAGGTCTGTCTCACTCCACAGTTGTTCCTCCTGGCTTATCTGCATGCAAATGTGGGACCACCCAGTCCTCCAGCTACCACCTTGCTGTGGGTCCTCTCCGTCTCTGCCCCCTCCCACCAGTCTGGATGAATGTTTCTTCTTTAACTCCTTGGTTGCCGGACTTCCATACACTTCTATTTTCTGGCAGTTCTGGTTGTTTTTTGTTTTTAAATTGGCTGTTATCCTTCTCTTGGTTATGCAAGAAAGTGAAGTGTATCTACCTACACTTCCATCTTACACAGAAGTTCCTTATTTTATTTTTTAAATGGTTAAAATATTTCAAAAACATCTGTGGAACCCTTGAATCTCTGCAGAATCGTGGTCTTCTATATTTCTCTGTAATGCTACTGATCATTGCGTGATGTGTTCTATCTCCTCACGAACTGGACTACATATTTCCTACATGGGAAAAGATCCCATCTTACCTATTTCTGTATCCCCAGCATCTAGTACAACAGATCTTACATTTATCAGATGCTCATAAACATGTCTTGATGTTAACAAGCACTAATAATACAAATTAAATATAATGTGGAAAACTATTAGTCAATAGCATGAACACTGATTTGATTAGATGCCAACTTCTAGGGGCTTACTTTCTTGAAAAAATTTCTGATGCTATCTTGCCTTTGAGACATGTACTTCTCTCCCATAAAGACAGAATGAAGATTTTAATGTACATGTCTGCTTTCTATAAAGTTATTATTAAATCAAAGGATAAAGAGTCCTTTTTAAGTGGTTTTCTCTACCTCCAAATAATGAAGTCATCTACTCTAATACCAGCAGAATCTGACTTATCAGCAAAATTTAAATATTAGCTATATTAAGGTTATTCAAATGTGTCTTACGTTTTTGCAGCAGAATGATCATTCTAACAAAACGTTACAAGGAATCTCAATACATAAAACTGCAAAAATCTAACTTCTACCTCTACAAAGTTCATGTGGAGGCTCCTTAGCCCCCTTGTGCTCAGTGCTCATCCTCAAATCTCCCAGTTATCCCTGAAGTGTGACTGTGACTAATACAATGGGAAAACAACTGATCTAACATATGTCCCACTATACTAATTAAATTGCACTTTAGGTTCAACGTACTCTCTTCTAGTCATCTGGTTAAGTGTGCTTATAGAATGTATAGAACAGTATCTTTCACCATTTCAAGAATCTATGTGGAGTATTTTGAAGAGTCTTTAAGGTCTATATATATTTAATTTTCAATATCAAACACTTCTGCAGAAGCCCAGAACACAATTTTCCCTAAACTCTTGGGAGATGGCAGCAGGGGAGATGATTCCTTGGCAGCACTACAATAGTCTTTGGTAAGCACAGACAAAACAGATGACTATATCTGCTATAAAAACTAGGTTAGAGCATTCAGCAATTAAGACTCTGAAAAATCCCTCAAATCATTAAACAACATCACAGTTCACTTAACTTGAAAGACCAAGGGCACTCTCTAGAGCTACAAACAGGTCATACTCAACTTTTCCTTACCCTTAGCCAAATAAACATCAATTTTTCTTCCATATTACTGGAATAATTCCTCTTTTTTTTTTAAGATTTTATTTTTATTTATTTTTAGAGAGGGAAGGGGGGGGGAGAGAGAGAGAGAGAGAGAGAGAGAAACATCAATGTGCGGTTGCTGGGAGACATGGCCTGCAACCTAGGCATGTGCCCTGACTGGTAATCAAACCTGCGATGCCTGGTTCGCGGCCCGCACTCAATCCACTGAGCTACGCCAGCCAGGGCTGGAATAATTCCTCTTTATCATTCCCATGAACACCACTCTAGCCTAACCCAACAGCAGCCTCCTACCATTTACCAAAATTGGAGCTTTCGAGGTCACCAAGAATCATTTTATCATCTCTAGTGATCAACTGTAGCTCTCATCTTACTTGGTCATTTAAAAAGCATTTAACTTAGTTTATCATTCAACTTCCAGCAAAACTTCCTTCACAAGCCTTTAGAACACCACACTCTTCCCATTGTTTTCATGCCTCTCTGGCTACTCTTTCAGTCTCACTTAGTGATTCATCCCTCTCTTTCCCAACTTCTAAACCGTGCAGTGCCCCAGGACTCAGTCTTTAGATCTCTTCTACCTACGCTAACCCTATATAGGGCAGTTACTACTTGAAATGTGGTCCACCAACCCAACCCAGGGAATCTACACTGAGAGCCTTCTAGAAATGCAAATTCTCAGACCTTGCCCCCAAACTGTGGGCATTTTTATGCACACAAAGCTTGAGAAATGCTGGTCTAGGTTACCTAATTCAGTCTTGGCCATATATACCATCTGTACAATGATTTGCAGCCCCAACTCCAATTACAATTACCCAATGATTTTTAAAAATAAGTATGCCTGGGGAGGAAAAAGCTCAATTTTGTAAGTTGATAAATATTTGTAAAAATGAACAAACATTTAAGAAAACACTGGATTTTTAAAACTGAAACTAATAAATCCAACATTAATTTAATAATTTTAATGAAACCAACTGAACATTAATTTTAACAAAAATTGTTCTCCAGGACACACACCCACACAACCTCTCACACTGACACATGAACAAATGTGATTCATGTTATCCAGCTACTCCACACCAAAATATTTATTGAGACAAAGAAATATGTGTCCATACAGAGATTTATATACAAATGTGTACAGCAGCTTTATTTGTAATAGCCAGAAACTGAAAACAACCCAAATGTTCATCAAAAGCTGAATTAAGGGACTGTGGGATCACTGGGTTATATGGCAACTCTTCTTAATTTTTTAAGGAATCTCCAAACTGTTTCTACAGTGGCTATATATGCACCAATTTATTGTACATTCCCACCAGCAGGGTATGAAGGTTCCTTTTTCTCCACAATCTTTCTGACACTTATTATTACTTGTCTTGTTGATAACAGCCATTCTAACAGATGTGGGTGGTACCTCATTGTGGTTTTGATTTGTATTTCCCTAAGAGCTGGTTACCAGAGCTGGTTGTGTACTGGATGTCAATTATACCTCAATAAAAGCTACCTAAAATTTTTAATCTAATCACAAATCAAATTAAACCATTGTTGTCTGAGTCCCACTCCCGAGTTAAATGATAATCTGCAGGGGCGGAGCCAGGCTTAGCAATTTTTTGAAAGTTCCCAGCTGATTGTAAATTACATCCAAGGTTGTAAAGTGCATCCATAGATGAGAACAACCGATCTTACAATGATACTCCAAATTTTATATTAAAAGCTCCAATGGCTCCCCTAAATCCCAGACTTAAATAACCAACTGCCTATTTAACATCTTCACTTGGATATCTAGTAGAAATTCAAAATAACTCAGCAATTGTTTGTTCAACAATATACTTTTGATTTCACCTTTCTCTCACTCTTCCATTCTTTTGACAGTCCTCCTATGTTATCAAATAGTACTCCATACTTCCATTTGCTCAGACCAAAGGCTTAGAAATATTCATTCCATACTTCCTCTCATACCCACATCTAATTTACCAGCAAATCCTTTCCACTCTACCTTCAAAATACATGTAGAATTGAATGATTTCTCACCACCACCGCTGGTATCACCCTTTAATATCCTCATAACTAATATCCCTGATTCCTCAACTGGTTTGCTACAGATATTTTCGCACCAAGTAGCAGATCCTTTCAGATGTAAATCAAATTAGATTACTAACTACTCCCTTTAAAGCTGTTCAGTGGGTTCCTCCTCCCCACCCAAACCTTTCCTTTGTTACACTCTGGCAACCAGAGTACACAGCAATTGAGAATAAAATCCAAAATACTTGCGCTAGTCCACAATCCTACATGATTTAGTCTCTCTCCCCACTTTATCTTCTATCCGTTCCCCTCTGACACTCTCTATTCTCATGTTTTAGACGGCTTGGGCTCCCATGATAAAATACTGTAGACCGATCATTTAAACAACAGAAATTTATTGCCTCACAATTCTGGAGGCTAGAAAGTCCAAGATCAAGGTCCAGAAAGGCTCAGCTTACGGTAAGTGCTCTCGTTTTGGCTTGCCAAGGGCCTCCTTCTGTATCTTCACATGGTAAAGTGAGAGAGATCTCTTTTCCTCTTCTTCTAAGACCAATGATACTATTGCATCAGGACCTCACCTTTATAACCTCATTTAACCTGCCTCCTAGAAGCCCTATCTCCAAATACTGACTACAGTCACTCTGAGGATTAGAGCTTTGATATAAACTTGAAGTGTGTGTGTGTGGGGGGGGGGGGGGGAGGTTACAATTCAATCCATACTATCCAAGCTTATTGGCCTTCTACTCCTGCCTGAGGGTTTCCCCTGTTACCCCTCTGCCTAACTCACTCCCTCACTTCTTCCAGGTCTCTATTCAAATGACAACTGTCCTGGAAGTCTTTCCTAATCTGACATAAAATAGCACTGTCCTCCCCCACTCCATTCCATTCTGCTCATTACTCTGTACTCCTCACTATACTTCACATCCTTCAAAGTACTTGTTTCTACTTACCGTATATTATTAATTTATTATAAATGTCTTCCCCTACCAGAAAGAATATAAGCTCCCTACCACCCCCATAAATATAAACAGGGACTTTTTCCTGTTCTATTTTGTCCACTGTTGTTTGCTCTGTGCCTGTAACACAGAAAATACCTAATGTGTTTTTCATAGATGGGTGAATGTTAAACCCTCTTACTCAAATACTTCCAGGGACCTTAAGAGATCCTATAGTAGTTTTCTAACCCTGGCTGCACAGGAGCACCATGGGGAGTCTTTCTGTAATTGCAGTACTTGGGCCCCACCCAGAACAACTGAATGAAAATTTCTAGGAGTGAAACCTGGTATTTTTCAAAGCTCCTCAGTTGCCCCTCTTTCACAGCCACCGACCTACAGAGTAAGATCAAAGTGTTAGCTAAACTGTCAGATCTCTCCAAATCAGATCCCAGGATCTGCATCTGTCAAAGGCAGCAAACTACTGCATTTCACTAATGTGCTTTCCTGATGTACTCCCAGATCCCATCTTGTCCAAATAGCCTTTCCTATCTAGTCTAGTCTATATTCCTCTGTCCCCTCTATGAATCCCTTTGGCACATGTGGACTGTGTCAGATAATCATAGTAAATACATACACAACTACATTATGAAGTATAGCTTATACTGGTTTTTAAATTACATTTCTTTTTTTATCCCTTACAACTCCTATGTACATTCTGGACAAAGTAAATATAATTCATGCTAAATGAAGAAAGCCTGTTCATAAAATTATTTACTCATTCACTGTGTACTAAACCAGAGGAAGGGTACATACTCAAATTCTTCCACTGAGAATCACTGAAACCAGCAGTTCCTAAGCCTGATACACACTGGAGTCAGCTGAGAAACCCTTACCAAAAAAATGTGCTGGCTCAGCCCCTCTTTTATAGGGAGTTTGAGTTACTTAGCCTGAGATAGAGCCCAGGCATCCTTTTTTGGTGTGATTTTGAAAACCAATGACTGAAATAATCAAATTTGGATGCTCTATCATTTCTAAATATAGAGACTGGCTATATTAAAAGATGTCATTTGATGTAAATCTGCAAAAAACAGCATTCCTATCTTCAAGCCTTTCTTTACTCATCAAAATTTGTCTACTTTTAGCCAGAAGAGTTCTTATCCAGAGATTTCTTTTCTTATGGTTCAATTTCCATTCTTGTAATCTGTATCTATGGACAACTTAACATAGGCATACCCCATATATATTGCAGGTTTGGTTCCAGACCACAGCAATAAAGTCAATCTTTTTGCTAGTGTAGGATCTTGACTTCAATTTGTAAAAAATGCAGTATCTTTAAAGAGCAATGAATTGAAGCAAAACAAATTGAGGCAAGTGGGTACAAGTTGTTTTTCCTACGTTTCTCCCATTCATTCATTCTTTTGTTCAACGTAGCAGGCAGTCTCCTAAAATGGCCCTCAATAATCCCTGCCTCGTGGTATTCATGTCCTATCTAATTCCCTCCTTGCGAGTGGACTGGACCTAGAGTTAGGTTACTAGGAGACTCTAGCTTCCATCTTGCCCACCCTCTCTTGCCGTGTGAGCTCCCCTCTAGAGTGGCACACATGACAAAGAACTGAGAGAAGCCTCTGGTCCACAAACAGGTCAGTGAGGTCAGTGAGGAACTCAGGGAATAGGGCCTACCAACAGCCACCTAAGGAAGCCTGGAAGAAATTCCTCCCCACCTGATACCCTCAGATAACTGCAGCCCATGGCAGACCCTGAATCAAAAGATCCAATTAAGCTGTGCCCAGATTCCTGACTCACAGAAACTGTGAGAGAATTAGTATTTCTCATTTTAAGCAGCTAAGTTTTGAGGTAATTTGTTATGCAGCAATAGATACTAATATACTAATATGACAGTCCAAGAATTGAGATGCCATCCTTCGTTACAGATAATTTGGCATCCACACTGCCTGAGACATCTCGCTCTGGTACACTGAATCCTTATATTACATTGAAGTTAAGGTACTGACTACACCAAATCGTCCACCAGATTACAGCACCTTCAGTGGGGGACAAGCTGTCTGTCCTTTGCTCGAGGTTACTGAATCTGTTCTTCAGTTAACATTCTCACAGAACTGTTCTAGCTGGTGTTTTTCACTCCCTTTCAACATTCGCCATTATTCTGTACTGTCAGTTATTCCTGGTATGCAGCTTTCTTTGTATTGTCTCTCCTTAGTCCTTGCCCTACTGCTTTCCCTCTGCTTCTTGGCCCAGTGTGGGTAAGAAACTGATTTTCACTGTCATCAACATGCACTAGTAGTATTGCTCCTTTCATTTCACATCTGTTGTACCTTTCACCAGCCAGACGTGCCGCTACTTGCATAAAAATCAGATCTATGACCGTTTTAACAACTGTTTCTAGAGCAACTGAGTGCAATTTGTCAAAGCATGGTCTGTGCACCACCAGTGGGCCCTGTCAGTCCAACTAGTGCTCCACACACCAGCTGGAATAATCATTAATTTAACAGGTTAGATGAAATACGATTTTTCATAGAAACCTCAGTATTATTTTGTAATGTATAATCCAAATTCAAACAAACTTTTAACTCATGAAAGCAGATAATTCCAGAAATTCCAGAATTCAGAGTAATGATATAAACATTGAACAGGGCTTCACTAGAATACAGTAATGCCAATCAGTATGACTGAGGTAAATAAATCTTCAAGTGTTGATATGTATGTACAAGTACCTGGAAAAGAAAAGTGGAATGGGAAGTGTATTGATAAATGTCTTTTTTTTTAAAAGATTTTATTTATTTTTAGAGAGGGAAGGGAGGGAGAAAGAGAGAAAGAGAGAGAGAAACATGAATGTGCGGTTGCTGGGGGACATGGCCTGCAACCTAGGCATGTGCCCTGACTGGGAATTGAACCTGCGATGCCTGGTTCGCAGCCCGCGCTCAATCCACTGAGCTACGCCAGCCAGGGCCTTGATAAATGTCTTAAAACTGCTTTCTAATAAATCAGCATCCTTTTGCCTCTAGTGACCACACAGTACAAACAGTGCCATGAAGCATAAAACCTTTAGTGAAATTTTCAAAATACAGTACTTTTCTGGAAAACCAAATAAGATTTTACAAAACATGGACAAAATATGCTCATCAGTGTAAAATTAATGTATTCTGTCACCAAGAAAAGTCCAAAACTACAATGGCATCATTCACAGCTGTACTCTATTAATAGCAAAAACATTGTAAAGAGAAATTTAAAAATTCATAATGTTGATAACATATGTTTTGAGAGTAAGCGGAAGGCACAGAATTCTTTTAATGTATGATGTAGCCCAGGCTGATGTGGCTTGCTAGACTGAGCTCTGGCCTGCAAGGCAAAGGGTTGCTGGTTCAATTTCCAGTCAGAGCACATGCCTGGGTTGTGGAGCAGGTCCCTGGTTGTTTTCTCTCACGCATCAATTTTTGTCTCCCTCTCTTTCACTGTTCCTTCCTCTCTCTCTGAAAATAAATAAAATCTTTTTAAAAAATTGTAAGTATATGATATAGTTGGGCACTGTATAGTATTAGCAGCACGCAATATAGTAGAGTTAATACTATTAAATGTGTATTCTAGCAGGTATTTTTGCATTACAGCTGGAACAAATCACAAATGTGAAAAAATATCAATCTTTTATGTCATTATAGACACCATATTTGAGAAAGAAGTAATCAATGAGTTTTTGTTTGATTTATCATTGACATTCAAAGCTACAGAAAAGTTATTTCCAGTAGAATGAAACTACATTGAAAACAGCTGCAAAAGGTGGGTTGGGATTACTACTGATAGAAGACCCAGTACTCGTCTAGATATAAAGATATAAAAGAGGCTGCAGTTAATTGCCTAGTCTACATGTTGCTTTATGTTTTAATGTATAGCTGGCAATAAAAAATACACCTTCCAATTTTTTCCCAAAGACTTTATTTTTAGAGAGAAAGGAAGGGAGGAAGAAAGAGAGGGAGAGAAACATCCTGTGCAAGAGATACATTGATTGGTTGCCCCCTGCACAACCTCAAACAGGGACCTGGCGTGCAACCCAGGCATGTGCCCCAACTGGGAATCAAACCAGCAACGTCTTGGTTAGCAGGATGGTGCTCAATCTACTAAGCCACACCAGCCAGGGCATACCTCCCAATTTTGATTAAGTGTGATCAAAATGGTCTTAATGTCTTTCTATACAAAAATGTTATTGACTATATTGCTTTTTCCACCTTAATAAAAACTGTCTGTTGCAGGAAAAACTGTTTTTCTTCAAGGCATTAATAACTTCTGAAATGACTGCTTTTATGATTTCTAGAGATCTGCTCAAGTGGTATACATACCTGGGCAGTAGATGTTGAACAGTATGAATGTGTTCGTTTAGGATACAATAAATGTAATATTTAGTTTAAGAAAAAGCCAAGTATGGTATACAGGGTTGATTACCAAGAGACTGACTTTCCCACTAATAACCAAAAAACTAATTAATATTACATTTGCCATTGCCTCAATCCGGAATATTCCAACTTCCAGTATTTTAGTGGGACAAGGTTCATCAAGAGTCTGAGAGTACAAGAAACAGCTTAAGAAGTTATTTTGTGGTTATGTTTGATCTGAATATCGAATTATATGAGCCAGCCACTGTTTGCTACCGCTTCAGCAACCTATAATTTTAAGTCAGCACAAATTAAGAGCAGTTAAAGAAACATACAATTGGGGGAACCTGATTTACATAGTTCAAGCTCATAAGCCCTATAGAAAACCTGGTAAACAACATGTCTTTCACAGTAGTGACTTATTATAAATAATAACTATTCTTTTAAAAAATACTACTTTACTTTTATTATTTAGTTGTGATAGTATTTTTTAATTTACCAAATATTAGTGGTATGCTTATACAGTGTATATCCTCTGTGTTCCAAAGCTACTATAAGACTGAGATTCAAAGGCATAATGTTTAAAAGTGTTTGGAGGTGAAATAAGATTGCCTGGACCCTACTCTGATACTTACTTAAAAACCTCATTTCTTGTTTGTAAAACAGCAGTTGTGGGAAATAAATATTGCGAGCATGAAAATACCTTAACACTGTCTTATGTTTAATATGTACTAACAAAGATTAATAATAAACAGTTACTGTTCTTATTCTTTGAGGTTAGTCCGACAATTGAGCGTACAAAACCCTGAAAGCTACTAAGTAGAGACACTGCTAAAATCTGATTCAGGAATGCATGCTTATAAGAGTTTAAGTGTTTCACACTTTGTCATTTTCCAACAAAATGGCAATGGTACACTATACCCAATTTGGAAAACCTAAAAGCTATTTGGCATTTTCATTTCATCTCACTGTTTCCCAGTTCAAGATAACTACTGCTAGCCTCCACGATGGTGGCCAATGAGCCTCACATCTCTTGGCATTCATGCCCTTGTACCATCTCCTCCCACACCAAAAAGTGCTGACCTGTGTAACCAGGTTTGAAATGACTAAGTGGGACTTTCGAGGTCAGGTAATAAAAGGCCCCGTGACTTCCTCCTTATTCACTCTTGGATCATTTAATCGGTAGGAAGCTGGCAGCTATATCACCAGGATTCTGCAAGCAGGCCTATGGGGAAGTACATGCAGCAAGGACCGGAGGCCTCCTGCCAACAGCAGTCAGTGTGGCTGTGCATGCTACACTAAGTCAAGCCCCAAATGACGGCAGCAGCCTCAGCTGACATCTTAACTGCAGCCTCATGATAAATGCAGAGGCAAAACTACCAAGATAAGCTGCTCCCAAATTTTTGACTCACAGAAACTGTGAGAAAATAAATGCTTTGGGATAATTTGTTACACGGAAATATGTAATAAATCTGTTTGCCAAAAAACAGTGGTGTCTGATATTGAACGGGGGTACACAGAAGAGCAAAAGAGGGAAGGAAATGGAAATACAGCTAATCAAAGTGAATAGAATAAATCAATGCAAAGTATTAAAAATATTTCAGGCTATCATTATTTCTAGATCCCTTAGATCATTTCAATTTTCTTGTTTGTGCTTATCTATATTTTCATACTTTTAACAATATAGTTTACTTTGCAAAATAAGAAAATATACTTTTTAATCTTAAAAACTTTCTAAGTTTTCACATGTACAATTTTATTATGTAATAATTACTTGAAAACAACTGAAGGTCAACTGATGAGAATCACTATTCACTTCAAACCTATATGCAATCACTATGCTAAACGCAAGAAGGGGCTAGATGAAGATCACATGGCTCCTAACATCACATAGCTTCAATTTAGTAGCAGAAACAGACATGAGGAGTCCAATACATCCGTTCTAGAACACAGTATATTCCCAAAGAATACCTCTCATATTAACAAATACGAGGTAGAAAATACTTAAAAAAAAAAAAAAAAGGCACACCTACAACTAGGAGAGTCAGAGTAGAAAAAAAAAATACATCAGGAAAGCCTTTCTGAGGAGCTGGTATTTAAACTGAGCCTGAAGTAACAGGCAGAATTTCAACAGAAAGTTGGAAAGAAAGGCAATTAAGGGAAAGGGAGCAAAATTAGCAGTCACAATGTCAGGTAGATACAGGGAATTTCCAAAGCATTTTCAGAAAACACATAATTACCAAGTAACCCAGTATAGCTGGAGTACTAAGATTGTAATAGGAGACAAAACTGGAAAGGCAAATTGGAACCAGACTATGGAGAGTTCTGGTGGACATCATAAGTGGTCTAAGTCTGGATTACAAAAGGGTTGCCGGTTAGATTCCCAGTCAGGGCTCATGCCTGAGTTGCGGGCCAGGTCTGCAGTTGGGAGTATGCAAGAGGCAACCACACATTGATCTCTCTCCCTCTCTTTCTCTCTCCCTTTCCCTCTCTCTAAAAATAAATAAATAAAATCTTTTAAAAAAATAAAGTTTTGATTTCATTCTAAAGGAATGGGGAGCTATTATCACAAGATTAATCCATATGCTATTTTCTCTTTTACATTTTGTTTGAAATGTTATGTAATAAAAAGTTTAAAAAACTAAAATACTTTTTTAAAATCCTCACTGCTGACAATGCAAGAGTATCAGGGTCAGACTTGAAACAAAGAATACTATTAAGAAATTATTACAGTAGTTGAGAGAAAGGTGACAAGGCCCAAAATAGGGCTTAAGGGGTTAGAGAGGCTAAATGAGAGAGTATGAGGGGAAAAAAAAAAAACCCTCATAAGTCTAACTGGATTTAGGGCTGCAGAGACAGAAGAAAGGAGGAAATTATGCCTTCAGGGTTTAAAGTTGGGTGCCTGAGAACATAAGGATATCACAACAGCAGAAACATACTTCAAGTTTTCTATCTGTTCTTGTGTATGTACATATGTGAGTGTGTATATATACACATACTATCTATATATTAATATCTATATATTATCTAGATAGATAATATATATCTATATATTAAATAATATCCATATATTAAAACCTGATTTTTAAGTGTTATACACTTTATATGTTACATTAAATATATAACATTTGCAGTAGATACAAAATTCTTACAAATTTTATATTCCTGATTATGTTTCTTAGGTTAATATTAACATTAGATGAAATTTCATAAGTACCAATTGATGGTATGTGCTACAGATAGGGAAGGTAAACCATTACTAAGTATCAGAAGAAAACACACCTTGTTGATAATTCATATGAAAATAATCAGTTTAGGACAAACAATAGTTTCAAAAATGTACACATCAGGATAGCATACACTTTCTAGAAAATAAAAGCAGAAAGTGTTAAACACAAATTTTGATTAAAAACACCTGTTTTAATATATTATACAATGCCATACCATTTTCTTTAAATTGCTTTTTCTATTTAAAGAATGACGACTATACTCACAGAGATTTCATTCTATTTTAAACAATGTCCTTTTAAAGATAACTATAATCAGAAAGATTTAAAAAATTGAGCTTAGCCCCTGGCCAGATAGCTCAGTTGGTTGGAGCACCATCCCCACATGCCAAGGTTATGGGTTCAATCCCCGGTTGGGGCACATACAAAAATCAACCAATAAATGTAAGTGGAACAAATCAATGGTTTTCCCTCTCTCTCAAAATCAATAAATAAAAATTTTTAAAAATTGAGCCTAATAATACCAATCACAGCTAGCCTATTTTTTATTATACTACATATTAATTTTTCATAGTTAAGAGTCATAAGAAATCAACAAATGGTTGTCATCTTCTATCCGCTAACAGAAGATTTAATTCAGCTTTCATTCAGTTCTCCAAAATTTGGATTCAAAATTTGGCTATACAAGGTCTGTCCATGTAATATGAAAACTAGAGAAATTTATTGAAGAAGATACAAGATACAAGAAACACTGTACATAGGACAATGATACTTCAGTCCCCTTTAAAGTTATAACCTTCTTGAGGAGATCTGGTTCATTGGTAGCAGTTTGAATCAAGTCATTAGAGCAAATGCAGCACAATATTCCTTCTACTGTGGTAGCAGAAGCCACAGAACAAAGTTTGCCACGACACATTTCACGCCAAGATCTGTGTCAAAATCTTAGACACAGAAATTTTTGGAATCCCAAGATCAGTTTCTAGTTCTCACAATGTCACTCATCTTTGCTGATTGCAGCCTGTAGGTGTTCAACATTCTCAGGTACTATGCTTGTTGCAGGCCTTCTAGAACGTGGATGACTCTCAACAGATTCCTGACCATCTTTGAAGCGTTTGTGCCACACTTTCACCTGTGCTGCACTCATCACATTGTCCCCAAAACTATTCTGAATCATCCAAATAGTTTCCATGGAGGAATGTTCAAGCTTAATCCAAAAATCGATCAGATTCGTTGCTCTACTTGCTCATTTTTTTGCTCAGTTATTTTGAATGTAACAGCCACACAGTACACATGCTCACTCAACAGTGTCTACCACCCTCATTGACTAGTATAGTGAAGTCATCACTGTTCACATACCGGCATTCCAGTCCACTCTCTGTGGCTGCCAGGTTACATCAATACACGCAAACTGTTCTCATTACATTAACAATGGTTGGACTTTTTTCCAGGCATATCTCATATATGAAGTTTATGGCAGAATATCATATTTCTTAGAAAACAGCATTCTGAATTAAAATAAACACTCATATGTTTGCTAAGACAGATTTGGCTTTAATTAGTTAAATAACATCAGAAAATATTAAATGACTACCTGGGATGGTATATAAGTGAACTAAATTAATGTAGAATGAATGTGTCATGATGATGTATTCCGAAATAACTAAAAAGGGAAAGTTAAGGCTTAGCAATAACATTAAATATAAAGAAACATGCAACCCAAAAAGAGGCCTAACTAAAGTAAAAGAGGAGAGGAAAAGACTAAGGAAGGGATTTTTATTGATGCACAGAGAGCCCTTCTTCAGGAAGGACAAATGGTCCTCTTTCCCCAGCAATTATCAGCCAAACAGTAGTGAACTCCCAGCTTCTCTTTCCCAATACTGTAAGGAACCACTGCAGGATCCTCTATCTCAGATCAGCTGAGGAAAAAGTTGTGATTTCTTCCATCCTATAGTTGCCCATCTGCTCATGCTAGCCAAAACTCACTTTAGCACACAGAGCTAAAACACAAATGTATCACTAAACTGACAAATTTATAAATACATATTAGTAATGAGTCAACCAACCAGCAGGTATAAATGACTACTTCAGATCTTTGCTTTTCGATAAAAGGGAAGTATAGGGAAGACTAGAAGTATACTGTGTTCTCCAAATGAAATAAATAAAAAAGCAACTTGAGCCCTGGCTGGTGTGGCTCAGTGGACTGAGTGCCAACCTGTGAACCAAAGTGTCTCCAGTTCAATTCCCAGTCAGGGCACATGCCTGGGTTGCCTGCCAGGCCCCCAGTAGGGGCGCACAAGAGGCAATCATACACTGATGTTTCTCTCCCTTCCCCTCTGTCTAAAAATAAAATATATTTTTTAAAAAAGCAACTTGAGAAGAAAATTTTATAATCTTAAACACAGTATTACACCGGATAATATGTATTATGTACTAACAAATGGAAGCTACATGTAAAAATTTTTGTTAGTAAGCCCACACATAATATAATTTACTAAAAATACTATGATTGAGTTATGATTACACATCAACTCAGTTTTTTGAAATAACATTAACCTCCTATAAAAGAGCTTTCTTAACACAGAATTTACTAAGTTATCACAGTTATCAACTAAATTTGCAATTCACTAGTAAGTACTCTACTGCAAATGAAACATACTATCACATTAATAGTCAAAGTTAAATGTACTCAAACTGAAAATATAAGACCTATGCATTCATCATATGTTAATTGTACTTCAGTCAAAAAATTAAATATAGAAAGACTTTAGTCATTGGTAACTGAGGATGAAGTATTTAGAGAACACTAATTTTCCAGCTGACTGAAATATACATTTAAAAAAAAAAAAAAAACAGTCTTGTCCTGGCTGGTGTGGCTCAGTGAATTGAGTATTAGCCTATGAACCAGAGAAAGAGTCACAGGTTCAATTCCCAGTCAGGGTAGATACCTGGGCCACAGTTGGGGGTGTGTGAGAGGCAACTGATCAATGTACCTCTTGATGTCCTGATGTTTCTCTTTCTCCCTCCCTTCCCCCTGTCCAAAAATAAATAAAATCTTTTAAAATAAATAACCAAATCTTTTAATTTCTTCCTAAAGTGTGTTACGTGCATACTACATACCCAGGATCTACTGCCAGAGGGGTAAATGATGAGGAAGAGGTGACTAATCCCTGCCAACCAAAGCAGCTCTGCTTTTGCTTTACTAACTGGTGTTCAAAACAAAAATGAGGGGTTTTTATTTTTTGTTTTCTTGATTTTTAAATTTATTATTTTTAAATTATATTTTATTGATTATGCTATTACAGTTGTCCTGATTTTTCCCTATTTTCCCCCATTTACCCAGCAACCCCCACGCCCTCCCACCCTTGTTCATGTCCACAGGTCATATGTGTAAGTTTGTGGCTACTCCATTTCCTGTGCTGTACTTTACATCCCCATGGCTATTCCGTAACCACCTATTTGTACTTCTTAATCCCCTCACCTCTCACCCATTCTCCCACACACACCCTCCCATCTCTTTATCTTTAACCTTTGGCATTTTAATGATGATGTGTCTTGGGGTGAGTCTCTTTGCATCCATCTTGTTTGGGACTCTCTGTGCTTCCTGGATTTGCATGTCTATTTTCTTCACCAAATTAGGGAAGTTTTCATTCATTATTTTTTTAAACATATTTCCAATTTCTTGCTCTTTCTCTTCTCCTTCTGGCACCCCTATAAAGCAAATGTTGAAATCCTTGAGGTTGTCCCAGAGGCTGCTTATACTATCATTATTTTTGGATTCTCTTTTCTTCTTGGTGTTCTGATTCGTTGTTTTTTGCTTCCTTATGTTCCAATCATTGATTTGATTCTCAACTTCATTTACTCTACTGTTGTTTCCTTGTAAATTGTTCTTTATTTCAATTAGTATACCCTTCATTACTGACTGGACCTTTTCTATGCTGGTGAGGTCCTCACTAAGTCCTTGAGCATCATTATAACCAGTGTTTTGAACTCTGCATCTGATAGACTGCTTATATCCATTTTGTTTAGTTCTTTTTCTGGAGTTTTGATCTGTTGGGCCATGCTTCTTTGTCTCCTAATTGTGGCAGCCTTCCTGTGTTTGTTTCTATGTATTAGGTAGAGCTGCTTTGACTCCATGTCTTGGTATTGCGGCTTACTATAGTAGGTGTCCTGCAAGGTCCAGTCAAATGGCCCCGCTTATCACCTAAACTGGGTACTCCAGGAGCACCATTTGTGTGGGCTGAGCACACCCTCCTGTCGTAGTTGAGCCTTGGTTGCTGTTGGCAGATCAATATGAGGGATTTATCCAGGCCAGTCAGCTGCAAGGACTGGCTATGACCACTGACCACCAACTCTGCCATCTATGGAGGATCAGCTGTGCAAGAGCAGGGTGGTGGTGCTCTGATGTGGTCTTTAGCTGTCCACTGTCCACTGGGTGCAGAGGCTGATCAGTCCCCATCTGTGTTTTGTCCAGGGCCACACCATCTGACCTATAGAGCAACCTGAGATGGCTGCTACTTGTGCTGGGTTTGGAGATTTCCAGGGATCATATGAAAAAGCAGCTTGGCAGGACAATAAGGTGGGTGGGGTAGAGTCTCTGGGGATCTCCAAGGTGGGTCAAACAGAGTTAGCCAGGTTCATGGAATCTTAAATACAGCACCAGTGTGCTGGCTCAGTCTGGATGGATGTGATTTCTTTAATTCTGTAGTTGTCAGACTTCCATCAACTAGCTTTCTGTTGGTTATGAGCAATGGTTGTTCTATATTTTAGGTGTAATTTTGTTGTGGCTGTGTGAAGAGGTGAGCCATGTCTGCCTATGCTGCCATCTTTACTGGAAGTCCTCTCCATGAATTTTTAAGTGTGAAAACTATTAAAATAAGCTAACTGAAAACACTGTAAGACTGCATTGGGTGAAAGTTACTAGAAAATGGCTGAAAATTCAACAAGGCAAAGAGTTCTTGAAGACAAGTAACTATGTGTCCAGGACAAAGCACTGGATGTTATTCAAAGGGTGTGGGGATTACTTCTATATCATGCCTCTTTAATTTCTTTAACTTTTAGTAGATCTAGAACAAAATTAAATAATAGAGAATTTCCTTGCCTTGTTTTTAATATTAATTTCACATATACAGTATTTTTGCATATACAGGTTTTGAGATGCATATTTTTTTTTGAGATGCATATTTTAATTATGTTAAAGTTTACTAAAGATGACTTTCAGGAATGTATGTATGATTTCATTAACTGCAGTTCAAGATCTATTAAGATGATCATATGGCTTTTCCTCTTTTATCTACTAATGTGTTGAAGTATATTAAGCTCGTTCTAATACATCTTTGCAGTCCTGGAAAAAATTCTACTTAGTCATAGCACATATTTTATAAACACACACAGGGTAATAGCATGTTACATTTTGAATGTACTATAGAATCTCTGCATCAATATTCTTAGATAAAACTAACCTGCAGTTTTATTTTATTATGAGATCTCCATCAGGTGTTATCAGTATTATGCCTGCTATACTGCTCTGTTTTTGTGGCACTCATACTCACTGATGTTTTCAACATGTCAGGCATTTTTCTAATTGTGTTTGTGTTTGTATTTATCTGTATAATTCTCACAGCAACTTTTCTCACTTGATGTTTACTGCTTTTTAATTTAACTTTGTCTAGCAATAATACTAATCCACTGACAATTTCTTGTTTATGTTTGCCTAGTATTTTGTTTTGACTACCAATTTACTTCCAACCCCCTTAATAGTTTTTTTATAGATGCATTTCTAACATCAAGTGTATAGATAGGTTTAATATTTCATCTAATCAAAGTCTTTAATAGTTGAGCTTATGTCATGGACATTTATTGTTTTAACAAGCATATTTGGTCCTGTTTTTTATGTTTTCTGGGGGCTTTTCCCCATTCATGTTCATTCTTTTCATTTTCCATCTTTTGCTGCATAGATATTTCACGTATTAAACAAATTTTTAAGCACCTACCACATGTAAAGCACCATGCTTAGTGTTAGGAATACAATAGTAAACTAAAAAGTTGGCTACATATGTACAGTTACAAACTGTAGTTTTGTCCTTCCTCACCCCATTCCAATGCCATGATCAATTCTAACAGGAGTGGGAGTAGATATTAAGGAAATTTCCTCATGAGTTCTGATATGCTCAGATTTAAATATGACAATGGAATTGTTGAATGAAAAAGTGGGGAATTATCTCAGGCAGAAAGTACTGAGTGTACAAAGGCGGAAAAACTTGGTGCATTATAGAAACTCAAAGTTGTAAGGCTGGAGAATACTGAGTGAGGGGAAAGGTCAAGAGGTAGGCAGGCCAGATCAGGTCTCCAAATAGGCCAAGTTAAAGAACCTACTTTTTCTAGGTACAACAGATACCCTAAATACTCTTCAAAAGAGACGTGAGTTCTATTACATTTCCAGTTTTTAAATATAGTGTAGAGAACGAACTGGTGTGTGACACATAGAGAGTTGGAAAGACCAAGTGGTACACTATTAGAGTAACCCATACGAGAGGTGATGGTGGCTTGGAGTACTTGGAAAATGGTGAAGATGATGGAAATGAATGGATCCAAAGACAGTTTCTTTTAAAGATTTCATTCATTTACTTTTAGACAAAGGGGAAGGGAGGGAGAAAGAGAAGGAGAGAAACATCAATGTGTGGTTGCCTCTCACACACCCCCGACTGGAGACCTGGACTACAACCCAGGCATGTGCCCTCACTGGGAATTGAACCAGCAACCCTTTGGTTCGCAGGCCGGCACTCAATCCCCTGAGCCAAACTAGCCAGGGCTGGATCCAAAGATTTTAATCAAGGTAATACTATGACTATTCCTCCTCTCCTTCCAAAATTACTTTCACATATAGTATAATTTGGTTGTTCTTATAATAAAGACATCACTGTTCCTTTACATAAACTCATTCATTCAGTAAATATTTATTAAATGTCTATTACTACCTGGTAACATGTTAAGCATGGGAATACAGCAAAGAAGAAAAAAACCTCCAGCCACAGAAAGCTTACATTTTGTGAAATAAAATAAAACTAAGCCATCCTTATGTTTTTGATGATGTCCTACCATAATATTCTAAATCAAAACATTTTGGTGTAACACAGTCATTTATTCAGTCATCAGACATTTACTAAAAACAATCTATGTACTGTCTGATTCTATGGATGTACAGAAAAATCACCTGACACACACATGCATTCTAGAAAAGACAGGCAATCAAACATACAGTCATAGAAAAAAGACAAAGCAAGGTACGGGAAGAGAGAGTTACAGGAAAGTGCTATTTTTCTACAGGGAAATTAGGGAAACACCTCTGATAAGGTTACACTTTAGAGTCCTGAATGAAGTGAAGAAGTAACCAGATATAAAACATTTCATGAAAGGCAAGACCAACTGCAAAGGCCCTGAGGCAAAAGGCTGGCATATTTAAGGAACATTAAGGTGACCAAAATGTCTGAACTGCAATGAGTGAAAGACACAGTTCTAAAATTACTTTTACTAGGCCAGATTATTTAAGGCCTTTCTTTCATACAATGGAAAGAACTTGGATTCTATTATTCTAAGTAGAAAGAGAAACTAAATAGAGTGGGAAAGTTCTGAGCAAGAGAATAACGAGATCTAACTGAAGTTCAAATAAAAATTACCTGGCTCTTCTATTAGAATAGTCAAACTCCAGAATACTGCCAATACCAAATGCTGGTGCAGATGTGGAGAATCTCAAGTTCTTACTATTTGCTGGAGGGGATGCAAAATGGTAAATGGCTTAATGAACTGTACTACATTTAGACAATAGAGTATTATTCAGCACTTTAAAAAAAGCTATCAAGCCATCAAAAGGGATGGAAGTACCTAAATGCATATTAATAAGTAAAAGTAGTCCATCTAAATATGCTACATTCTGTATGAATCCAACAATATTACATTCTGGAAAAGGCAAAACTACAGAGACAATAAAAAGATCAGTGGTGCCAAGGGCTGGGAGGAGAGAGGGATGCACAGGCACAGCACTGAAGATTTTTAGGTCAGTAAAACTATTTTTTATGATACTGTAATTGAGGATACAGGCCATTACACATTTGTCCAAACCCACAGAATGCACACCACCAATAGTGAGCCCTAATATAAACTATGGACTTTGGGGGATAATGATGTATCAATCCAGGTTCATCTATTATAACAAATGCACCACTCTGGTGAGGATGTTGATATTGGGGGAAGCTATGCATGTGTGGGGACAGGAGTTATATGGGAATTTGTGGCTCACAAGACAAAGCTCTGAAACATGAATATCTATAATTAAATTCTGGTTCTACTACTGAATAGCTTCTGTTCCTCTGTAAGTCACTTAACCTTTCTGGACTCTGCTTTCTTGCTAAAATAACTATAATAATAGTCATTCTACAAAGGTGTGTGTGAGAATCAGATAAAAATGAGCTTTGGAAATTAAAAAAGAAATTACCTGGTTGCTATTATAGACCAGATGGTAGGAGAATAGTGTGTAATCAGAGAAACCAATTAGGAACTTACTATAATAGGCAGGCAGGAGATGATGGTAGCTTTTATTAGGACAGCAACAGTAGAGGGTGGAAAAAAAGTGGCATAATTCTAAACATATTTTGGAGATACAGCATATAGAATTTGTAAGTCAACAGGAGGTAGAGAGTGAGAAAGGGAAAAGAGAGAGTGTACCATCAAAAGAGGAAGAGAAATTTGGGGACAGAAATGTTAAGTGCATTTCACATGTGTTAAATATGAGATACCAGGAAGACCAAAAATGGAGTTGCCTAAAATGACTGCCTAACAATTCACATGCAAAGAAATGAGAGATGTTCACGCCAAGCTTACTGAAAACACTTATTGTTTTTAGTCACATCCTAAACATGCATATGATGAACATCAAGATTATATAAACTCCAATATTAGTTAAAATTTGTATCAATAGGTGGTTATAACAAGACAGACATGGTTTCAAACTTTCCTTAGTTTACAGTTTAGTGTGAGAAACAGAAAAAATACTCAAGCAATTAAAATATTTGCACTAAGCATTATGGTAGAAGTCCAAAATTGAGGAAGAAATTTAGGTAGGGATAAAAACTTCTGGCTCAATGTCATAATTCTCAATAAATGAGGGAGAATATACAGGAAAGTATTAGAGATATGACTCATGAATGAATATAATCAATAGATAAATTATTTTAGCTAGCAATATACCATAAGTAAAGCACAGGTTACTGGCCAGTAAACACCTTACAAATGAAATTGTGACATTAGATATAAATTCAATTTAAAGTAATACCAAGTGCTAAAATCAGAGGTTTCTTAAAAATATTACCAGAACTTAAAGGAGTAAAAAATAAGTAGATATTGAAATAAGCACCCCCTCTACCAAAAAAAAATGTTAGGACAGCCTCCAAGTTGAAGTTTAGAAGAAGAACAGAGTTGCAAGAGTAAAGAGAACATTCCATACAATAGAAACCACATAAGCAAAGACTCAGAACTAGGAATTGTTACAATAGCTTAGAGCACAGATGGCAAACACAAAGCCCGAGGGCAGAATCCAGCCCTCCACCTTATTTTATCTGGTCTGGCACCTTGTTTCTACCTGGCGGCAGTGCTGAACTCCTTGCCCCTAATTAAGGAGTAAGTTACATTTATACAGTCCTAAAATTACATTCGGCCCTTTGAAGGCAACCATGAGGCTGATGTTGCCCCCAGTGAAAATGAGTTTGACATCCTTGACTTAGAGAAAGTAGTCAACCATTCAAGAAATATTAACTACATACCCATTTTATGACAGATATCAAAGGGAGAAAAGACCCTTTAGAAGTCTACTGAATGGTATGAAGAGGAGACTATAAAAAGCAGTTGTGCGAACCAAAGCATCGCAGGTTCGATTCCCAGTCAGGGCACATGCCTGGGTTGCAGGCCACAGCCCCCAGCAACCGCCCATTGATGTCTCTCTCTCTCCTTCTCCCTCCCTTCCCTCTCTAAAAATAAATAAATAAAATTAAAAAATAAATAAAAATATTTTTTAAAAAAGCAGTTGTAGTTAAGTGTTAAGACTGGGTTAAATTCAGGCAGTATTGGAAATACATAGGCAGATCCTGTGAAAGCTGGGAAGGCTTTCTGATGGATGTGACATCTAAACTAAGACATTAACAGGAATTAACCAAACCTGGGGTCGGGGTCAGGAAGCAGGGTCAATAGAGACTGGGAGGAAAGGCAAACAAGCATCCAGAGATTAGAGAGTGTGTGTGTGCAAAGGCCAGAACCAAGAGAACACAACACCAAAAGGTAGATGATAGGCATGGCTGGGGCACAACATTAGTAATGGGGCAAGGCAAGTAGATGGGGCAAGTGGAAAGAACTAAGGCTGGAGGAACAAACAGGAGCCAGACCACAAAAGGACTTCTAAGCCAAGTTAAAGAGTATAGACTTTACCTAAGGATGTCCTCTTGGCAATACTAAAAGGTTCACGTCAAAGAAAAGTTTAGAGTAGTGAGGGACCAGATTATCTAAAACAGGAGTTGTAAATCCAATTATCTACAGAGACCAGGTAAGTAATAAAAATGAGGAAAGAGGACCAGGTATAAGAAAAACCCAGGTGTTAACAGGGAGTGACAACAACTCTGGACAGCAAAAGTACACTCTAAAAGGGGCAAACTGTTGCAATGAACAATGTGACTCAGTGTTGTTAGATATTCAAATTAATAAAAAGAAGCTGGAAATCTGAAATTTCAAGAGAAATATCCTGAATTTTTTTTAAATGACAATTCAATTTGTTTGAAACACAGTACAGACCAACACTGCAGGACCAAACAAAAAGAGACTAAGAGTCAAACCAGCAGTTATCAGTTGCCAGTCTCTACTGTAGAACCTCAAATACCAAGGCGTTTGACATGGACCTGAAGACAGCAGAGAGATATTGGACATTCAAAGAGGAATGGCAAGTAACCACCACTTGAGAAGGCAGGGTATGCCTTATTCACTAGTGAGAAATACCTGACACTTCATTAGTTTCAGTAAATATTTACTAAATATAGGTGAAGCTAAAACTGAAATTTTAGAAATCAGTGTCATGGTGGTAGATAGGACCAACTAAAGGGTAGAAATTTTTAAAAAAGAAAACTAATTCAGTGCTCCTTTGCCTACCCTTCTACCAGTTTCTAGTTTTGTTCCCAGCTGCTACCACATGCACTGTTCTTTGTTTAGCTATACAACTGCCTCTTAACGCAGAAATCTGGCCAACACACCAGTGACCACAATTAGCAACTATCAGCTTTCACCCATCTAGAAGCAATGACTTGAAATTAAAAATCTGATCACAAGTGAATGGGACAATGAGAATATTCTTTGTTTCACTTCAACATCAGGCCAGCACCTCCAATGCTAATTCTATATATACTGTTGCTAAAACTGCCGTCTAAACATCAGGGATAAGTAACACAAATGCTGAACTAACTGTGCTGGGAACACCGTTAGTGTATGGGTATGTATGGATAGTAGGTCTGGAAAAGAAACAGAATGGGATTAAGACTCCTGGAAGGGAGACAGAGTAGGGAAGAGGCAGACTGAGAAAGACTAGAAATTCAGAACAGGTATGAAAGCTAAGTAATAATTAAGACAATAAAACAGGCAACACAAGAAACCCCGGAATCTGGATATTTATATATTCAGAGTCCAATCTCACATTATAAAAGTCTGGCACTATTTGATATAAATTATGCAAGATTGTTCTGCTGTTATTGGGACACATGGGTAACATGTATTAGAGCTTGTAAATTCATTTACTGACAATAATCTCGAAAATGACCCTCATCTAGGAAAGGTGTAACCAACAGGCTAGTAGAATGTCAAGTCATGTTAATTGTACCTTAGATGTGGCTTCATTGTGTAATGTATCTACTAGAGGAAAAGTAGATAAAAATGCATTAAGTTGAAAATCTCTAAGCAATTAATATCTTAGAGAATGGACTAAAAAAGTAATCATATAAGGAATCCTTCTGGTTCAGAGCAATGACTTTAAAATGGTAAAGAGAGGTCTGTTACCCTGCTAGGGTGAGGGAGATGACAATAATGTGTAATCCTACCTACAAAAGCCCATGTAGAAGGCCTGAATCTTGACAGTCTGATAAAAAGCAGGAGTCAATATTCTGATTCAAAGTTTACAGGAAGGAAACTTGACACTTAATCTAAAAAAATTAAGTAAACCTAAATATAAGAGAACGCAACAGAAAGACTTAAGTGCTCTGTCAAATTTAGGAATTAATGATAGAATTGCAGGTTACCAATGATCAATAGTAAAGCCAAGCACCCACGAACAGGTGAAACAATAAAACAAAAAAATACTCAAAGTACCTTTAATAAGAAGTAACAGAAAAATGATACAGAATCAAATACTCTCTAAGATGCTCTAAGTCTGTGCTGTACAATGTAGAAGCCACATGTGAGTATTGGGCACTTGAAATGTGCTACTCCAAATTGAGATGCATTCTAAGTATAAAATACACCCCAAATTTTGAAGACATGATATGAAAAAGATTGTAAAATATCTAAAGAACAATATGTCAGATATATTGACTTAAATACAATATTAAAAGTAATTTCACCGGTTACATTTTGATTTGGTCAAAAGAAATTTTAAAATTATAGATAGATAATTTTACTTAAGCCACAAAAGGGAGCTTACACTACATTTCTATTGGACAGTGTTGTTATAAATTAGTCATGTTTAATGTGAAGCCTAAATTAATGAACTATTCTAACATTTTAATTGAATTTAATATTGTTTGTTCCTTTAGTATTAAACTCCTCTTGGTTACATCCTGAATAAGATGATTTTAACGTGAAGAAGAATGACAGCTTACCAGACTGTCCAGTAAGAGACTCAATCAAATTTCTGGGCAGGGGCTTGAACTGCCAGGACTGTTCCACCAAACGGTAATGAGGCTCTCTTCATATTATCGCAGGCAAAAGGCCTCATAATAAGAAAGCAGCACTATGTAAACATGGAACAGGATTTGGCCAATAGTTCAACTATAATCCATCCAGCATAACAATATGTTGTGTTATACCCATTCTCAGCAATTTTTAGATATTAAAATTTGCCCTTTGGGGAAAGATCTCACCTAACACTGACTAATTTGCTATGAAGGGAAACATACCTCTCTCACTTGAAAGGAAATAACAGTAACTACTTTTTATGGATACCATGACAAATTTTAAAAGACACAGAATTCTCAGATAATGAACACTAATACAATCTGGAAACAGTCCATGGTCTATCTGGAAACTTCAAGAGAATGTGGTTTTAGAAAATTAAGAATTTTGCAAATAAGATGAATATAAACACATTACAAGAAAACAGTGACTCAAAGACAGAATACAGTAACTCTGAGAAAAACAATTGTACTATCACACTATTAGAAGACTACTAGAAAAATAAAAAATATATTGGAATCAGCACAATGAAAATAAAATTGGGTTTAGAGATTCTAAATTTCCTACAGATTAAAATATTTCTCAAGTCAAAGAGTTCTTTGGCATAAAGCAATTCAAGGCTTCATATAGCGCTCTCGATCAGACTGCCTTAGACTTTGGAAAGAAAAGGAACCGAGAAGGCATCCCAGATGGCTTAAGAACTTTGGGTTCAGGTGCTAGCTGATTTGAGTGAAGTACGAAAGTGCATCAGTTATTCATTCAAACATTTAGGAGTCTACTAATACCAAGCAAAAAGCATTCTAAGTTTAAGTTTTAGAGATACAGGACCACTCACCCATGCTTGACTCCACCACATGCCAGGGAGCTGAGTCACGCCACTCGCCAGGAGGCTGACTGGCGCCACTTGCCCTGGCTGATTCTGGCTACTTGCCTGGCAGCTGATTCGCACAGCTGGCCCCAAGGCTGATTTGAGCAGGGCCACAAGATTGACTCAGCCATTAGCCCTGCAGCTGATTTGCACTGCTTGCCTAGAGACTGATTGGCGCCACTTGCCCTTCAGTGGGCTCTGGACACTGTGGGCTCCCAAAGAGCAAGGAGGAGGCACACTGCACAGATCTTGCACAACTGGTAAATTAAAGGCACCTGCCTAGCACAGATGAACAGTGGGGACCTGGCAGCTCACGGAGTACCTAAGGTGGAGGCTGGGCAACTGTGAATATTGCTGCCCAGACCTAGTCCCCATCCTCATAAAACCATAGGAAAGGAGAAAGGGAAGTCCAGCTCCCCTCTTCCTGTGGCATCCAGGAAGACCAGAAGAACTCGCTCAGTGGCTTTAAAGTCAGCAGGAGGCTTTTCTCCCCCTTTCCTTTCTTTTTTTCTTCCCCCAAGTAAGACAGTAAGACCTGGAGCTGTGAAAGGTCCAAAGACAGATCCAAAGTGGAAGCACAAGGCTAATCCCAACAACTGAGAACCTAAGACAAATTTCACTTCGCTATTTGAGAGAACTGGCATTTTCTGTTTATTTGTATTATTATTTTTTCATTATTCTCACTTCTTTTATTTTATTAGTTTTTTTTTATCTTCTTTCTGTTCAGTTTTCATTGTTTTTTTTCTCTGTTTAACAGCACTGTTTGACCGGTTTTCCTTATTCTCTCTTTCATATTGTATTTTAATTTTCCTTCTTTCATTTCACTCATGTTCCAATAACACACTTCTCTTGATAGTGTGCTTTCTATTCTTGTTATGCAAATCATATATTTCTTGTCATGTTATTGTTCCAGTATTATTGTAAATAACTGTTGTTCCATACAATTGTAACTACTACACAGTACCCCTCCCTCATCTTAGGCCATTTCACTGTATTCTTGAGCTTTATCACTGTTGTGGTTAACTCTATTCTTTTGCATACTGTGCCTACTTTCTATCCCTTACTCTCACTATGTCTCATCATCTACCCTTGCATAAGCACTCTGACTTCTGGATTCAGCTCACAATCCTCCTCCTCTCTTACAAAAATCTCATCTTTTTTACCTTTTAGAAAAAATGGCTACTTGGGTGAAATCTCACAGTTAACTCTATACTTATCCAACGGATCTCCTATCTCTTCTCTACTTGTTGGTATTTTAAATCCCATAGAACACTCTACTGCTGTCTTAATCCATTTTGCCTACCCCTTGCCACTGATCACATGCAAGATCCCTTTTAAAGTACTAATGGCATATTTCACAGATAGAGAACACTTCAAAAATTTATATGGAGCCATAAACAACACCGAACAGCTGCAGTAATTTTGAGACAGAAAAACAAAGTAAGTGGGATCACAATACCTGATATCAAACAGTATTACAAGGCCACTGTAATCAAAACAGCCTGGTAGCGGAATAAGAACAGGCATATAGACCAATGGAACAGAATAAAGAGCCCAGCAATAAACCCAAATCTCTATGGTCAATTAACATTTGACAAAGGGGCCAGAAGCATAAAATGGAGTAAAAATGGCCTCTTCAACAAATGGTGTTGGGAAAGCTGGACAGTTAACTGCAAAAAAATGAAACTTGAACACCAACTTAGCCCATACACAAAAACAAACTCAAGGTATATAAAAGACTTAAAATATAAGTCATGACACCATAAAGGTCCTAGAGGAGAACATAGACAGGAAAATCTCAGATATTCCACGCAGCAATATTTTCACTGATGTGTCCCCTAGAGCAAGGGACATAAAGGAAAGAATAAACAAATGGGATCTCATCAAAATAAAAAGCTTCTGCACAGCTAAAGAAAACAGTATTAAAATAAAAAGAGAACCAACTGTATGGGAAAACATATTTGCCAATGATTCCTCCCGCAGACAAAGGTTTAATCTCCAAAATATTTAAAGAACTTACACGACTCCACTCTAAGAAGACAAGCAACCCAATTAAAAAATGGGTAAAGGGCTTGAACAGACATTTCTCCAAGGTGAAAACACAAAGGGTTCAGAGACATATGAAAAAATGCTCTGCATCACTAGCCATCAGAGAGATGCAAATTAAAACCACAACGAGATACGACTTCACACAGATCAGAATGGCCATCATAAACAAATCAACAAGTGTTGGAGAGGATGCAGAGAAAAGGGAACCCTAGTGCACTGTTGGGAATACAGACTGGTGCAGCCACTGTGGAAAACAGTATGTAATTTCCTCAGAAAACTAAAAATGGAACTGCCTTTTAACCCAGCAATTCCAGGGCTGGGATTATATCCTAAGAACCCTGAAACACTAACCCAAAAGAACCTATGCACCCCAGTGTTCATAGCAGCACAATTTACAATAGCCAAGTGCTGGAAGCAACCTAAGAGCCCATCAGTAAATGAATGGATCAACCAAGTACGGTACATTTACACAATGGAATACTACACAGCAGAAAGAAAGAAGGAGTTTCTACCCTTTGGGACAGCATGGATGGAAATGGAGAGTATTATACAAAGTGAAATAAGCCAGGTGGTGAAAGACAAATACCATATGATCTCACCTTTAAGTGGAACCTAATCAACAAAACAAACAAGCAAGCAAAACAGAACCAGAGACATTGAAATAAGAACAAACTGACAGTAACCAAAGGGGAGGTAGAGAAGGATAATGGGGGGAAACGGATGAAGGGTTTTTAGGAACAACTATAAAGGACACATGGACAAAACCAAGGGGTGATGGAATCAGAGGAGGGGGGTGGGGATGGCTGGGGTGGGGAGAGAGTGGTTGGGGGGGGAGGCTGACAACTGTATTTGAACAATAATAAAATTAATTAATTAATTAATTAAAATAAGACCATCACAGGTTTATTCTCTGGTAGTTTTGTGAAAGAGTAAGACATAAGACTGCCATTCACATTTCATTGTCTGTTTCCCATGCCCCAAATCAAGATATTTCCCACTTCTTCTATTTGTATTTGGAAAGAAAGGAGTAAGGATGGAAAAACAGGAAAGAAATCTGCACTTAACATACTGAATTAAAATTACCTACCTCTTTCCCTGCGATACTGTAAACTCCTTAAAGACAGAGGGTGAAACCTATTCACCTCCCTACCCCTTAGTATCTGGCACTCATGTGCAGCTCACTAGCTCAGAACTAGATTAAATTATAGCCATTTTGGTAAGGCTACTGCCTTCTTTTTCTACTATATATACACCAGTATCAAAATAAATGAGTAAAACAATGAAAGTGTTTCTTTTAAAAAATTTTTATTGATGAGTGAGTGAGAGACATTAACTTGCTGTTCCTTCCATTCATCTAGGCATTCACTCGCTGATTCTCATATGTGCCCCAACAGGGGATGGAACCAGCAACCCTGGCTTATGGGGATGACACTTTAACCAACTAAGCCATCCATGGCCTTCCAGTGTTTCTTTTTGCAAAAATAATCATATATACACATTAAATGTAGATGTTTAAAAGTAATATACAAGCACACACTCTTTAAGGAAAAATAGTTCCATAAAGCTATTTTCCGTCCACCACTATCACTAGATCTCCCTCACCTCCCAACCCCAACCAGAGGTAACCACTACCATGAGTTTCTTGCAAATGAGATCAAATCATTCTGCAACCAACTTTTCCTTGCACTTATGAGGTCTCTTCATATTTATATACACCAAAAGACATGGTGTTATGAACTCTGGAGCAACTGAGGTTCAAATTCTACCTTTGAATCCCAGCTCTGCTATTTACTACCTGTGAGAGAGGGTAGATCATTTACCTCTCTATGCTTCAATATGCTCATATGTAAAATGGAGGTGATGACACTGCATATTTCTGAGTTCCTAGGAGGACTAAAATAGTTCATGTTTATAAAATGCTTTGAACAATCCCTAGGCATAGATGGTACAATTTGTTTCTTTAAAAAAAAAAAAAAGCCACCAATGGTAATAATCTGAACAGAGATCTAGGTAATTCTCTGTTACAGAACTATTTTACATCATATTTATCCCTGCCTCTTATTGATAGATGTTTAGGGTTTTTTTTTTAAGCAAGTATCTCTGTACAAATCTTGATGGGCAAATGTGAAAGTTTCTCTACACTAATGCCTTGAATAGTAATTGCTAGATACTACAGGTATGCACATTTTCAACAATGTAATACTTACCTAACCCTAAGCTTTGCAATCTAATGAGTGAAAATTGATGGCTCCTAAATTTTTAACTGCATTTCCCAGCAAACGAGACTAAGCATCTTCTCAGTTCATTAGCCATTCCAATTTTCAGTTTCCTTGGCTGTGAATTTCCTTAATATCCTTTGTTCATTTTAATTATTTGTATTTGTATCATCTGTCTCATCCTTTTAATCTTTATATATCTGGACACAAAACCACTGGATATTACAGACACTGCACGTATCTCCCAGCTGTGCCACTTATCTTTAGTTTGGCTTATGATGTTTTTTATTAAACCTAGGTTTTTCTTTTTGAGGTACTCAAAGCCTTTATCCTTGACAGTTCAGTCTTCTTTTCTTGACTTGTTAAACAGGTCTTACACATATTCTTCTATATTTTCTTCTTTTTAGAAAGGATTTCATGTTTAATGGGTTTAATTAAACTAGAATTTATTTCTGCATATGGTTTGAGACGTAGTTCCTTTCCCCATTTAGAAAACCAATTCACCAGTTCACACTCTTTCCCTACTGAGAGAAAATGCCATCTCTAGCACTTACCAACTTCAAATACACGTGCATTCACTTCTGAACTCCCTGTTATATTAATCTGTCTTTTCCTATATTAAGACTATACTACTTTAAATACTATATTTTTAAACTTTTTTATTGAAGTATAATTTACATAAAGTATACAAATATGTATACAGCTTGATTTTCAAATGTCTAATACCCCTTTGTGATCCAAACCAATATATTAACATTTCTCCTGCTCCAGAATGTTCCCTCATATCCCAGTGCAATGTTTTCAAGATAACTATTATTCCTATCTCTATCACCATAGAGTAGTTCCACCTGCTTTTGTGCGACCTATAAATGAAATCATTCAATTTGTAATCTTTTGTGTCTCACTTTTTTTGCTCAACATTAGTCCCATGATGAGATTCATCCCATGTTGTGTGCAGCAATCTATTCTTTTTCATGACTATGTAGTACTTCGTTCTAAAAATTAGTCTGGATCTCCATCAGCACAAGTCCCTCCTTATTTTTTTTCTTCATTCATAAGTGTCTCAGTTATTCTTGTGCCTTTGCTTCTATATATTAAGGTCATTTTTCATTTAAAAAAATCTATGGGGGGTTTTGTCTAAAACTACATATAAATCACAGAGACAATTTTTAGGCCACACTTGTACTTTCTCACCTGTAAGTACAGCATATCTTGCCCTTTATTCATATCTAACTATGTCCTTCAGTAAAACTTTGGGTCATTACAGAATTTGCTGTAAAGATTTTTTTTTTAATTTTCTAACTGGCTATTTCCAAATGGAATGCTGATCTTATATCCAGTTACATTTAATTCTCATATTAACACCGCTGACTTTTTAAAAAATTCTTCTAGGGGTTAGTTCATCTCCTTTCTTTCCATCCAATCCTTTTGGATTTTCCTTTTCTTTCTTTCTTATCTTACTAATAGAAGTATATTTGTCTTATTCTTGACTTTCATTGGAATTTCTAAGATTTCGCCATTACAGCATAATGCTTGCTGTCTGAAAGACTGGGTTTGAAAACAAACTGTATTGGAGGAAAAAAGTTCAATTCTCTTCACAGTTTAAGGTACAGGTGGCACACATAAGGCCCACGGGCCAACACTGTTTTATCAGGCCGGCACCTTCTTTTTGCCGAGCTACTTGCACCTCCCTACTAAAGAAGTAGTTACGTTTATACAGTGCTGAAATTACATTCAGCCCTCTGAAGACAACTGCGAAGTTGATATGGCCCCCAGTGAAAATAAGTTTAACACCCCTGGTTTTTTTGCAAATAACCCCTGGTTTAAGAGTTATTAAAAAAAAATCAATAGGCACTGACATTTTTTTTAAGATTTATTTGTTTGTTTGTTTCCAGAGAGAAGGGAAGGGAGGAAGAACGAGAGGGAAAGAAACACCAATGTGTGGTTGCCTCTCACACGACCCCAACTGAGGAGCTAGCCCACAACCCAGGCATGAGCCCAGACTGGGAATCAAACCAGCAATCCCTTGGTTTGCAGACTTGCGCTCAATCCACTGAACCACACCAGCCAGGGTAGACACTGACATTTTAAAATATTTCATTCTTTACTGTGGTTTTTCCCCATTACCATGTATATCCTTTACACTCTCTTCAACTTCCATCCATCCCCTTCCCCTCCCCACAATCACCACACTGTTGCCCATGTCCATGACTTTTATCACATATTTTCACTAAATCTTTCAAGATTTTTCCCCTAAGTGTTATAAATTACATTGATATAATTTTCAAATACTGAACTGTCCTTATATTCTTATCTTAATTAAAATTTTTATGTCTCCGTTCATAAATGAAATGGACTATGTTTCCCCTTGCATATTCTTTCCAATTTAGGTTTCAAGGCTAAACTTGTCTGATAAATAAGCAAGGTAGCTTTCCCTTTTTTTTCCTATTATCTTGGTCAGGTTGTATAAAATTGGGATTATCTGTTCTGCAAAAGTATGTCTGAAATTATGATTACAAATATCACAATTAAAACTATTCCTCTGGGCCCTGGCTGGGTACTTCAGTTGGTTAGGGAATTGTCCCCATGTGCCAAGGTTGCAGGTTTGATGCTCAGTCAGGGAACACATAAGAATAAACCAAAGAATGCATAAATAAGTAGAACAACAAACCAATGATTCTCTTTCTCTCTCTCTCTAAAAAATCAATCAATAAATGTTTAGAAAAACTATTCCTTCTGATACAAATTGCTAGTTACAAAATAATCATGGGGAACTAGAGAGCATTATGCTGAGTGAAACAAGCCAGGTGGTGAAGGACAATACCATATGATGTTACCTTTAAATGGAACATGATCAACAAAAGAAAAAAGCTAACAAAATATAACCAGAGACCCTGAAATTAAGAACAATCTGACAATAGCCAGAGGGGAGGGGGAAGGGGACTGTGGGGAGAAGGGTTTTCAGGAACTACTATGGAGGACATGTGGACAAAAACCAAGGGAGAGGGTGGAAGCAAGGGAGGGAGGCTGGTTTGGCTGGGGTGGGGGAGGAGTGGGGGGAGAATATGCAGACAACTGTAATTGAACAACAATAAAGTAAAAAAAATAATAATCATGGAGATATAAAGTACTGCATAAAGAATACAGTTGATGATATTGTAATAACTATGTATGGTATGGTATCAGTTGGGTAATAAGATTTATTGGGGTGATCACTGCAGAAGTTATACAAATGTCTAATCACTGTGTTGTACACCTGAAAGTAATATAATATTGTATGTCAACAGTAATTTAAAAGTAAAAAATTATGTGAAGTAAAAAAAAAACCCTATTCTTTCCAAAACTACTTCACACCATTGAGGATGGCTATAATCAGATACACAATGAAAGTCTTGGTGAGAATGTGGAAAAACGGGGGCCCTCATACATGGCTGGTGGGAAAGTAATCTGGCAGTTGCTCATAAAGTTGAACACAGTTACCATGTGACCTAGCAATTCCACTTCTAAGCATATCCCCAAGAGAAATTAAAACCTAAGTCCACACAAAAATTTGTCCATAATGTTGATACAGGGATTATTCATAATAGGCAAAAAGCGGGAAACAATCCAAATATCCATCAACTGATGAATAAATAAATAGCCATAAAAAGGGATGAAATTGATATATGCTGCAACATGGCTGAACCTTAAAAATATTATGCTAAGTGAAAGAGGTGAATCACGAAAGGCCACATATTAAATGATTCTATTTACATGAAATGTCTAGAAGGGGCAAGTCTACAGAAGCAGAGTGGATTAGTGGTGGCTAACACTGGTATGTGGAGAATTGGGATTGAATGTTAATAGGTACCGAGTTTCTGGAATGATGAGAATATTCTAAAATTCACTATGGTAATGGTTGCACAACTCTGTAAAAGTACCAGAAACTACTGAACTGTACACTTTAAATGGAGTAAATTGTATGGTTTGTGAATTACAGCTTAACATAGTAGCTATATTTAAAAATTCCCCTTGGGGAAATTTACTACAGCTTTAATTTCTTAAACGGTTTTTAGTTTCTTTGGATTCTCTTTTTCTTGTACAGTCAATTTTGGAATGACTTTTTTCTGTAGAAAGCAGCCCATTTCATTTGGTTTAAAAAATGTATATACATATGAATTACAAGTGATTTTTTGTGATCTTTAAAATTGTAATTATATTCTTTTTATACATGATTGCCTTATAACTATACTCCATTTTTAAATCTTATTATTTGTCATGTTTCTTGATGAATATTTTCAGAACTTAATCAACTGAAAAGAGCCAGCTTTGAAATGAATAAACATCACTATTTTTTTATGTTGATTATTTCCTATTACCAAATTCTACATTTATTTTTATTTCCTCTCTTCCTTCTCTCTTCATTTTACTTTCTCCTTTTTTTAGTGGAAAATCTGGCTCATTTATTTTCCTTCAACTGAATGCATGCATTTAAGGTTATGAATTTACCCCTAAGCACTACGTTTCTTGTATTTCTCAAGTTTTGATACAATGTTTTGTTGTGATTAAGCTCTAATTATTTCAGAATTTCCACTTGTTTTAATTCTTAAAAGATTCTTGGTCATTTTTTCTTCAATACTATTTCTCTCCCATTCTCTGTATCCTCTCCTCTGGAGCTCCAATAAGACATTCATTTAGAGCTTTTCAATCTAGTCTCCAAGGCTCCTTAGCTCTTCTTTATCTCTCTATTTCCCTGTGCTGTGTCCTGAGTCACCAGTTTTATCTCAAAAAAGATAGTTTTATCTCGATAAGAAGTTCAACAATTTCTTTCTTTACCTCTGTCTAATCTTCTATTATTTCCATTACTGAGTTAAAACTTACTATGTTTTTCATTTTCAAGATTTCAATTGGTTACTTTATGCAATATCTATATATTTATTGTTTCTTAACTGTTCTTGTTTAGTTATAATGCAATATGTTAATAAAAAAGAGAATATACATATCTTTAGCTACTATACTTTTAGGTAAGATGTTCTTTGAAAAGTTGTCTATTATAAAACCCTTATTTAATGTAAAAAAAAAAAAAAAAAAAAACCTCCTTAAAAGTTCTCTTGACGGCTATTCTATCTACCAAATGTTATTCCACTGTGCCTACCTACATCAAGGAAACAGGGAAAGAAGTTCTATTATTCCCATTTTTGAATTAGAAAAACTGAAACACAGTGAAGTTCTTTTTAAAATACTTTCTCCACACTTTTTTTTTTTTGAAAATATAAAAGCCACAGAAAAGTTCAGAGAATATGCCTGTCATCTAGGTTCAAAATTAACATTTGCAACATTTGCTTTATCTTTCATCTCTCTTTACACATACCTACATACACCACACCCAAATACCCACATGTTTCTTTTCTGAGCCCATTCCTGAACCTGTTAAGATACTTCAATTCTAAATATTTCAATATGTACCTCTAACGAATAAGGGCAATCTCAATATAACCATCACACCATTAGCAAACCAAAGAAACCATGAGACTGAATAGTCTCTTATGAGGATGTGAGTAAGACTCAAAAGCAGCACTGAAGTCATCTGACTAAATGTTCTTTATCTTGGTCTATTCATTGGACCTGAATTGATTTAGAAGTGACAATGTGTCTAAGAGCATTTCCTTCCTCAATGACCTTGAAAAAGGACTTAATTTACTGCTTCATCAACAGGTATACTTAAATCCAAGCTCTCCTGAAAATTAAGCAATAACCTTCTAAGATAGTCAAATCTCAAAAATCCAGTATACTAAATTTCCAATTTGTCTAACACTACACAAAGCCTTAAAGTACAGCCAACCTAATTAACTCTCTTAATACTATACACTCCTTTGTAATGTTCCATAGAAGTTTATATTGTACTAAACAATTATAATTTCACTATACCAGTTTTAAAGGAAAAAGAAGTTCTTAAAACATACAGTATAAACAGCATTGATAAGTCAAATAAACCTCTTTATAAATGAAAAAACTGTTAAGCATATTTATGAATTTAGATAAAAACAAATTTTTCAATGGATTCAATCTCAGTGACTGACATTGTAACTAAATAAGATAAAAAGAACAATAAAACCCTATTCTTGCTCTCAAAGACCATACAGGTCAGCTTAAGAGTTTTATTTCAAAAGAAATAGCCACATAATGTAAAGCTAATATTTAAAAGTTAAACTGTACCATACAGATAAGAATTATATCTATACTCACAGAAATGTTTAAGACCAATCTACAAGTAAATGAGAGCTAACGAGAAGAGTGTTTACTATGTGCCAGTAGGCGCTGTCCTAAGTGCATTCCATGAATTAGTTCAATCCTCAGAGCATTCACAGAGAGGTGCCATCCTAAAAGGATTTATCTAAGGGGTACGACTTGACCTCAACGGTAAAGTATAGAAAAAAGAATGAAAAGAAGGTCATTTCAAGAAAATGGAAAAGTACAAACTAAAATATAAAATATAAATATCACAAGTGTCCAAATAAGACCAAACAAAAGTTCCAAATCAAAGAAACTCAGGCTAAATAGGATGGGACTGGATTATAACAAGCCTTAAGGACCTAGCAAATGGGTGAAAAGTTTATAAAATAGCTAGAGCAGGGCACCCCTACAGACTCTTCATGCGCTAAAAGTGCCATCTGAGAAATGGTAACCTGGTAACAATGCAGAGTGAGTGGAAGAAAAATGAGAAGCGAAGAACTCCATCCATTTCTAACAGTAACATGCCAGAGAGTGCACACTGAATCAACTGTGCCATTATTCATAATAAGCTCATCCACTATGAACAAGAAAGTGGTAAACAGAATTGCCACATGCCTTGAATTGTTTTACAAATATACCTTCAGTGAAGTTAAAAGGTACACTGAAAACTACGTCATTAAGAAGTGATAGTCAAGTGATATTAAACTATTTTTGTTGTTCAGTACTATGCCGAAAGAATTTGGCCAAATTTGGCATAAGCAAAAATTTTACACTGTTAAGTGCTTACTTCAATAAAAGCAATGTCACAAATAAATGAATAACAAAAAAAAACCAAATAAATGAATTAACAAAATAATTCAACAAAGAGCTTCCTTAAATTGCTTTAGAACTATTTATAGTATTTACCATAACGCAATAAACATAATTTTTATAAACAACCTTTATCTAGATGATACACTTTGAAATTAATGTCACATTTATTCACACACTATTTAAGAATTAGGTATTTATCATCCATACAAGAAACTCCATAATCCAAATCAAACTTACAAAAAAAAAAGCTATAGCAAACAACTTCCTTTCTTTATTATTAAATGAACTCCTTCTAAAGAGAAGAAATGTGAGAAAAAATATCTCAAGTTTGCAAAGACTACATTACTTACCAGTAACTTGAGTTATCCTATTGGGTCTTTTCCCTCACAGATCCACCTCTTCCCTTCTCTCCAGCATGAGATTCTTCCTGATGGGCATCCACTGGAACTGAGGGGGCATGCAGTACAGACGTATATGTAAGAAAGTTGAGGGGAGGGGATTTGGGAGATGCTAGAGACATGCTTCAGTGCACTTGCTTACCTTCCTGAAATTGGAAATTTCAACGGTTCCTTGGTCCTCAAGGCATTCACAATAACTTCAAAGAATGTGGATCTGTGGAGATTACCCAATAGGAGAACTCCAGTTACTGGTAAGTGATCCAGCTTTTTCTTCTCTATCAGAATAAGAAGATTATATAATTTTATTTGAGATTATTAATACATACAGAACTACAGAAAAGAGGGTTGTAAATTCACCAGATAACTACATATGCATGCACCAAAGTAAATACCGAAACTATCTGCTTATTACAATGTCAACAAAAACTTCTGGCATTATCAGAAATACAAACAAAAGAAAATTATTTGAATGGTTTCATTTTTAAATTTCCACTATAATGGCAGCTGTACTTTAATATACAAATGTATCAGCTATCAAACTATGCCATTTCACTGAAACAACACCATTGACACTGAAATGTTTTTAATATTAGTTAAAATGATCCTTTTAATTAGGTGATCAAAATCTGTCCTTTCCTGACTAGCCATTGTCATTAACATTCACTGAATTTTGGTGAAGGCCACAACAGTGGATAAACGATATAGAAGACTTCAAATAAAATGTGTCAATACAATTCCCATTCATCACTCAATAGGTCTTTCAAAGGACAATTTGCCATCTATAACAAATCAATCACAGACATGCATAAAAGTATGCTAGGCTACGGATAAATAACAAAGTTGATTTTAATTTAAATACTTCTACAAAGTAGCATAGCAATATTTTTTATTAACTGTTATACTTTTTAAATGATTGACTAAAAATGGACCTGTCTTTTTAAAGAAAAACAATGGTTTCTAACAAAAGAAAACAAGGTCTCCTCAACAGAGCTTTATCTTCAAGTTCCCGTTAAGACCTCCTATTACTTTTAACTCAATCAGCATATTTCAATTTGTAATTCAATTCAACATATTAATCAGGCACATATTCATTTTAATGTACTACAGCAGTGATGACTTCAAACACTAATTCCTGTTGAAGACACAGAGGGATATGTTTCAGTAATACTCTTCCCTTTTACCACTATGTTACTAAATAATTATCCCCTACCTTCAAAAGATTACGGTTTCAGGGTTCTTCAGTCTATGGAAACAAAGATAATGTATACCTCTTCCTTTGTTTTATTCGTAAACAGAATTAAATGGTGTAGAAAACTCAACAAAAACAAACCAAAAATGTAATTTTAACAAAACTCTTATATTTCAATGTTGTAATGAGGTAATATTTGCATGTTGTAAAGGCTAAGAGCATACATGTCAAGATTTTTGCTAAATCTTTCCTTAATTTCAACATACAGAATTGTCTTTGATAAATTATATCCATTTTTCCATAAATCTGAGTTTTTTAAAAAAGCAATTAATGCATTTATTTTAATTTATTGATTTTAGAGGGAGAGAAAGAAAGGAGAGAGAGAGGGAGAAAGAAACATCAATTTGTTGTTCCACTTATTTACCTGTTCATTAGTTGATTCCTTATGTGCGGCCCTGATCAGGGGGATCAAACCCACAACTTTGGAGTTTCCAGAGCATGCTCTGAGCTATCTGGCCAGGGCTAATGTATTCATTTTTAAATGAGTCATTTGTGCAAACAAGGGCACTAGACAGATCTCATTTCTAACTGTAATCCAAGGATAAATACCAAAAGGGTCATCTAGTTAACTTCTATTCTCTGAAGAGTAAGCAGTATACAACACAAAGGTCTTACATGTTTGGATTGATAAAATAGGTACAGGAACAATAATCCAAATATTTTATCCTTATAGTATAAGCTAGTATAAAATATCATTGAGAACTAAATAATAATTTCCAAATTTTATTTATAGCAAATGCAGTCTCCATTAAACTCAGGTCTTATGAATTTAAAACAGAATCAAGTACATTTTTTTTAAAGTAAGTGAATTAAAGTATCTTAAAAATATTTTAAGGTGACCAAAAGGGTCACTTAGAGACCAGTACTGAAAACTATGTTTGTTGTTACCATGTCATAAGCTCAACTTAAGATAATAGATTTTATCAGAATATCTTAAAAAAGAAATTCCAAAAATTAGGACGATCTATTCAAAAGTATACTGTGTAAACTTTAATAATCATAACACTCTCCATAAAAAGGTAAATCATCTTCCTTAGTAATCAAGAACCAAATGAAGCATTTAACTAATAAAAATCTATTCCATCAAATCAATTTGAATTTATGCCCTGGCTGGTGTGGTTCAGTGGACTGAGCACCAGCCTGAGAACCATAGGGTCACTGGTTCAATTTCCAGTCAGGGCACATGGCTGGGTTGCAGGCCAGGTCCCCAGTTGGGGTGCTAAAGAGGCAACCACACATTGATGTTTCTCTCTCTCCTTTCCCCCTTCTCTAAAAATAAATAAATAAAATCTTTTTAAAAAATCAATTCAAATTTATGAAAAAACTGCTCAGAAAACAATGTGGTAGCTAACATTTATTTCCATTACTACCCACTGGTTTGGACATTATATTTTGGCAAGAAGCACCTTAAATCATAATTGGTTTTCATGATTCCAAGTATATTATTTTCTAATTTTCATTAAGATATAAATATTTAATGTAGTCCTGGTCTAGGTGGCTCAGCTGGTTGGAGCATTGTCTGTTATTACATAACCCAAAGGTTGTGGGTTCGATTCCAGATCAGGAAACACACCTAGGTTGCAGGCCCAGGCGCATAAGGTCCCCAGTCTGGCCATGTATGAAAGGCATCCAATCAATGTTTCTCTCTCTCCCTTCCTCTCTCTCTCTACAAGCAATGGGAAAAAAATGTCCTCGGGTGAGGATAAAATAATTATACATATAATTACATATCATATAAAAATATATCTATAAGTGTAATGTAAGGTAATGGTTGTAGAAAATTGTTCAGAATAAATCCTGGACTTAAAATCCCCTAACAGTGTAATAAAATTTGATATTATACATACACTCACACATATTTAAGTGACATTACTGATGGTTCATACATAAATAAAGGGGAATGGATATATATAATTGAGTTGAACCTCAGTTAACCAAAGCAAGGCTAAAAGTGAGTTTTAAACTTATTAAATAATGTTATTTACAGGAAACTGTCTTCTCTTTTGCTCCTTAAATAGCTCATCAGATGTCTAGGTAAAGTATAGAATCTCACTTTTTCTGGTTTTTCCTAGCTAGACCCTTCCTCTTATTATCATCCAAAAGGGAAAAGTTCTACAAGGCACGGCAGTTATAAACAAAACTGTAAGACTGGTATTTTGTCTTCTTTTAATACATCTGACAAAAATTTACTGAGTCTACTGTGCCTTATCTCTCTTTTCAGGCCTATGATATACTACCCTCAGGGTCCCTAAATTATAAATATCCTCTCATTTCTTAATCCAAATTTTTCTTTTCCTCAGTTTTTAACCACCATTCCCCTACATCAGCCCATAAAGAAAAAGAAAAACAGTATTATTTTCTTGTTAATGCAAATTAGCTTGAAATCAAGACAGCAAAAACTCTATTCATCTGTAAAACAAGGACAACAGCAAACCTACTCCACAGAGCAGCTCTAAGCATTAACTCAACGTAAGTAAAGCTTTTCAAACAATGTCCAGGGTCTAGTCATTTTTCAAACTGTTAACAAGACTATCCAGAAATGAAATTAGTTTCAAATGATTTCAGTTATAACCTGTTCAGAGGACTGTAGTCTATGGACTAAAAGAACTATAAAGAAAGTCCAAACTTCACTCAGAGATTTATTGTATTAATTCTGGTACTATTATTTTGAAAGTACAAACTTTATATTACAAGATACAGAAAATATGTAATTAAAGTTATTAATTAGGAATTACAATCTCCAGCATAAAATACAAGAGCTATAAGAATACATTAATATTACATTTAATTATAAGTATCACTAGACCCTCATTTTTTTTAAATATGTAGTTTGGAAATAGTTAAAACATTCTAGACAGTAGTTATTAAGTAAATCACTATCATTATCATACCAATATACAAATTGTATTTACTAATAGTACAAAATCAGCCATTATATTAGATTTACTTTATTAAAGGACGCTACTTAGACTTTAAAAGTTGCCAGAAACATTTACACAAATAATTTTCCATGTTCCAATACCCAATTTTTACAAGCTAGAATTTTATAGCTGCTGACAAATTCTAAATTAAAAATATGAGATAAATAGTATATATATTCATGCTCTTGACTGACATTTGATGGTAAAGGTATTAATACTCAAACTGTCTGGAAAAGCTTGAAGAGGAGGGATGCTTGCAGGTTAAGCTCGGCCTCCTGCTTTGGATAGAACAGCTCCCCTTTTATCTACTGTTATTCTGGGATTCTCTCACATGCTTTCCTTTCAAGAAAGAATTCTGCAGTAATGATAAAAACTTTTAAGTTAAAGGATAGTGTGGTGGGCAGCCTGTAAGATGGTCATAATGATCCTACCCCCTACAATGCATGCCGTTCTGTAAACTCCTCCCCCTGAATACAGGCTGGATTTAGTGATTCATTTTTAAGGAACAGAAGTAATGGAATGTCATAAAAAGCTTATAGCTTTTGTTTTGGCGGATACCACTTTGGGGTAAGAAAGCCGCCATGTTGTGAGCAGCTCCCTGGAAAGACCCACATGCCCAAGAAATTGATGTCTGGCCAACAGCCACGTGAGTAACTTGGAAACAGGTGTCCTAAGGCCCGCAGACAAACAACAGGAGTTAGCTTGGATCCTCCTTCAGCTAAACCAGAGAGATCCTGAACCAGAACCACCTGCTAAGCTGCTTCTGAATTCTTGACTCAAAAAGAAAAAGGAATTTAATAGATAATTAATGTCTATTGTTTCCACACAGCAATAACTAATACAGAAGACATACAAAGTAATTAGTATTAAGCGAAAAGTGGCAAAGCAAATGTCAATTAGCTGCCTAACAAGGAACTCATAGAAAAATAATGCTGATGAGTTGATGAGTGGGGGGCCCAATTCTGAATTTTGCTCTTGGTTTTTAGGCCCCAAAATTCAACCAAATATTAAAGCAGATGCGACTCAATGACTAAATTTTACCAACCATCCTCACCAAAATATTAAAAAAATCACCTTCCAGGGGATTTCCTTCCCAATATCAATGTATCCAGACAAGGCCAACACATTACAAAGAACTGCATAATGCACAGCGTGCCACAGCCCTGGAAACTGGTTGCTATGCCTACTGACCACTTTTAAGAAAATTACATGATGTTAAGATGTAGCTAACAAAGATATAAAGAAGTCTATATTTCTACAACTCCAGAATAAAGTACCATTCTAGTGAATGCCAAATAATATCACTTCCTACTACCTCTTGTACTATGCTAAATATTGACCAATTGTCCGATACTGTAATTCTGTGTGATTTTTGTTTTATATCATTCTATATTCTAGTCATTCTTCCTAAGGATTCCTTAATCATTCTCATTAATCTTTAACATTTTGATCTTCCTAATTGGTCAGATACCCCAGTCCCTTAAATGAGCATATCTTAAATCATATTAAAATAGGATAGTTCCTTAGACAGTTGGTGTCACCTACTCAACATTTTCCTGATCATAGTCCAAAATGAGAGCAGCATTATATACAGCCCTTTATACACTAACTATAGTTAGTATTCAAGTTCATAGACAAAAATGCCAATGATTACGTCAATATAATAAGGAAGTCGGACCTTTACCCAGTAATTACCTTTTTATCTTTTTCTGTTTTTATCTTATCTATCAGAAAAGTAATTATCTTTTGTTTTTTTTAACTCTTCTAAATATAATATTAAAATTAATCTGATTGGATTCTAAGCTCTGCATTAGTTTTCAAATCAATTCTTAATAACCATCTCAACAATGTTAAGCACATATCTTCTGTGTAAAACTGATTTTATAAAACGATGGCAAATGTCTGGCCAGACAGCTCAGTTTAGAGCATCATCCTGACACACCAAGGTTGTGGGTTCAATCCCTGGTCAGGGCACATACAGGAATGAACCAATGAATGCAAAATAAGTGGAATGATAAATCAATGTTTCTCTCTTCCTTCCTCTCTCTCTAAAAAAATCAATAAATTTAAAAAATGGCAAACTTTTCTAACATAAATTTCAATGTAGTGGCAGTTTTCAAACTAATACCTACATTCTAAGTAATAACTCTGTTATTCAGCACTCATAAAATCTAAATCATGAATCACATAAAATCCAATGTACTCCACAGATAATTATCACTTTTCAAACCAAATACAGATTTATGGAAAATGCTGTGATTTGCTTGGTTAGATGATCCATAAAGAGTGATATAATTCATTCCTCATAAAAACAAAAGGGCTTCTTCAAACTATTCGTGCTCCTCCACAATTGACCATGCAATTTTCCAAGAGTCTTCAAAGTTACTGTATATTTACTTACCACTTTAAAGATTCTGGATACCAAGGAGGACCCAAGTTTTTTATTAATTCTATTAATTTCTGTAGCTATAATCAGGAACTACCTGTAAAAGTACAGGCTTAATGACAGATTTTACTAGATAATTAACAATCTCTTCCTTGAGAAACAAAGTTAGATACTAACATAATTTTACTTACCTCCCAACCTACCAATATTAACCTCCTTTATTTACACTATAGATACAATTTAGAAGTGTTATAACTATCATGAGAAGTCTAGCACAAGCACCATGAAGGATTATCTTGTTACAACTTAAAGTATGTATTTTAATGTGAAGTTTGTTAAAATAAACATTATACAGAACACAAGGAGAAACTCAGGATTCTTTGTGTTGAGTGTAAAGGCCACTTAACACGGCTGACGATAGACCCTCCTTTTGAAAACATTCTCTTCCCTCTGATTCTGTAACATTACACTTCCCTGGGTTTCTTACTCCATATTTAATTTTTCTTTCTCCTCCATTTCTTCTTCTTTGTTGATGCTCTTCTACCACCACAAAAAAAGTGGTGATGTTTCTCAACTTTCTGTCCTAGATTTTCTTTTCTCAGCTCTGCAGTCTTGTCTCTCCCTGATCTGCCTCACTATTCTGATAACTTCAACTCAGTCATGTATACTGATGACCACCAGATAAATATTTATAGCTATGTTCTCCCCCCTCAGCTTAAGCCTCACATATCCAACTGCCTCACAGATTTCCCCTCTCAGATACCTGAAATTAAACAAATCTAAAAGTGTACTATTACTTTCCTCCCCCAAGCCTGCCCTTCCTCCTGTTCCCTATGTCATTGAGAAGTACCACCATTTACTTACCCAGCTACTTAAGCCAGAATCTAGGATTCTTTGATTCTTTCCTTCGTACAACTCAACTTCCTCCCTTCTACAGCTATTGCAACAATCCATTAAGTCCTATAAATTTGCTCCTTAACGTATCTAAACTCCATTCATTTCTCTCTCCCGCTGATATTATCCTTGTTGGCCCACTACTGTCTCTTGCCGAGACTATTGCAACGGTGTCCACTAAATGATTTCTCTGCCTCTAGTTAAGACTCAACAAACAGGACATTAGACAAGAAAATCCTGTATCCTGTATCAACTGGAGTTTCAACTATGCATTGACTTGATGGCAAAAGAAAACATTTTAAACTCCTGAAAAAGTTGAGCATGAAGGTACCTTGGGTTTACATAAATTCTTTTATCAAATAAAATGGACATAAACATAATCCACCCAACTCACAGGTTCATGAAGTGAAATTATATCATTGTCCCTTAAAAAAACAAGAAGTAGAGAACAGTTTAAAGCAGCAACAGAATCAGATAAGTGATAAAGAGCCTTTCCAGTTCAGTGAAGTATTCTCAATACTGATGTTAAGACACAGTGACAGGCATTGGGAATTTTTATCAATATTACGATTACTTTCTTTATTATTAAGAACTGTGTTAATTTCCTTACACCATTCATCACATTTAATCATCACCAAGAAGCCCTATGGTTACATGGCAACAAATAGCAAGGTATGGATTTAAACTGAAATGTGATTCCAGGAACAATGGTACTACTCTCAAAGAGATTAGTCCAGGGAAGAAAAGAGAAACAAAAACAAAATATTTCAATACACTGTGTCAATACAATCATCACATTTTACATAGAATGCTTTAAGAGTAATTGAAAGGGCATTCATTCTGGTCTAGATAAACCAGTGCATCTTGAGAGATGATGCTTAAAAGAATTAGAAAGAATACCCTGGCTGGTTTGGCTCAGTGGACTGAGTGCCACTCTGAAGACCAAAAAGTTGCTGGTTCAATTCCTGGTCAGGGCACATGCCTGGATTGTAGACCAGGTTCCCAATTGGGGGAGGGTGTGAGAGGTAACCAAATGATATTTCTCTTGCACACTGATATTTCTCTCCCTCCCTTCCCCACCCCCTAGATATAAATAAATACATTTAAAAAAAAAAAAAAAGAATTAGAAAGAAGCCCTGACTGGTGTGGCACAGTTGGTTGGGCGTCATCTTACAAAATGAAAGGTCACCATTTCAATTCAAGGTCAGGGCACATGCCTGGGTTGGGGTTCTGTGCAGAGGCAACCAACTGATGTTTTTCATATCAATGTTTCTCTCCCTTTCTTTCTCCCTTCCTTCCTCTCTCTGTAAAAATAAATAAAATCTTAAAAAGAATTAGAAAGTTGTTCAGGACAGGAGAGTGAGAGGCAGAAGAAAGCATAATATGACACATGAGATGACACAGTGGCCTAAAAAAGAGATGACCACACTCTCTACCAGTACAACCTTGACAATAGACTTACTACTCTTTAACTAAGGCACATAGTAAAAACGGCTGCTTTAACTGTTTCAATTCTTAAGTGTATGTACACTGCTTACCACTATTAACACTACTGAAGTACTTTCTTGATAGAATTTTACTGGCAAGGCCTAAATGTTTACTTGAAAGTCCACATCAGGTTACTAGGGAGATGTTATTTTCTTAGTAGGAAACACTTATTCTGGTTTTGTTAGTTACCCTATTAGAATCCACACATTTGACTATACAGATTCTTATACCCCTATATGAATTATATTACCACTTATGTATTTGATGTTATTAGCTAACATTTTTTGAGAACTTACTATACAGTAGGCACTGTGCCAAGTATTTTCCAAGAAGTATCTCGTTTAGTCCTCACAACAATCCTATCAGGTAGATGTTATTTTTATCTCCGTTTTACAAATGAAAAAACTGAGGCTCATAAAGGTCACACAGCCAGTAAGTGGTGGGAGGAATATTTAAACCCAAACAGTGGGAGTCCAAAGTCTAAACTCTTCACACCACTATATGACGTAGTTGTAGTGAATTATTATTATTATGAAGTTTTTTTGTTTTCTTTTATTATACTGAATACACACAAAACTTTAAGATAAAATATGTATTTGAAAAAATATAACTAGGTATATTCTACTGCACTAGAAACATTGATATATAATGAAATGCTATAAAACTGGAGGACAGCAAGATTATAGTTAAAATATAAATTACCAAGGAATAATACAGAAAAATGTTGTGTGACAAAGACATTATGTTTATGGAAAAGTGGCAACATGGGAATAGTGACCAAATTTGATAACCAGATTCTCATAGATAATGGAACAGTCTTATTAAATTTTATGAAAAAGTACAATTTGATGATATTATGAATTTAGTATTTTTTCATCTATAAATTGTATTGCTCATTACTCATCTAATCAGATTATGTAGCTCAGGGCCTTACCACCTCAGGTCTTAAAAAAAGAGTGAAGTGTCTAAGATGATGAGTGAGAAGAAAAGAAGGATGCAGGAAAGAAAAGAGCGAGAAAAGGCTTTTCACAGAGAAAGCTTCAAATCTCCCCACCACTACACAAAGCTCATTATCAGAACTTCCCTTTGAAATGTGAGGCTAAGAAGTCTTGTCACAATAACCCAGTCTGTGCTGAACAGAAAAATCTGAGTTATAGAAAGCTAAATGGATGAACAGGGCAGTGATTTTCAAAATAATGGTTTGATAGCAAAACACCTTTAGGAAATAAAAATCAGACAAATCCTAATAAAGAAAATGTGTAAGAGAGCAGGTGATCTGACTGAAGTGGAATGGGGAGCAGAGAGCCCCCTTGCTTGCTCCTGTCAATGCGACAATTCCATGAGACCTCAGGGTTCCAATCAACACAATCCGAAGCCCCTGAGCCCTTCTGAGGGAAGGCCAGCTCCCTTCTACCCCAAAAAACTTGTTCCCTGATCGTAAGTGGCAAACCCATCTCCTCCTACTCCTTAATTTCCTACAACTTGCGCTCTCACAGCATTCCAAAGCCAGCCCTGAATGAGCAGTATGGTTGAAGAAATGTATGGTTGTGCATAACTACGTAGAAGCAGGGATAAAAGAAAGAAGGTATTAATACAGGAAGCATTTTTGGACATAAAAGTTCATGGGGGAAGTATTGGCCAAACAGAGAAGGGACACCATAAACAGACATACCCACAACACTCACATGCCTGTATATGCACGCATACCCACATACACACGCTAGCAACCGTGCCTGCACACATGCACACGCACACGCAATAAAGGGGGGGGAGTGTAATGTACACCTGAGAACCTTGCCCAGCTCATTATCTTATCCTGAAAAAAACTAGAGCAGTGCTTCTCAAATTTTGTGTGCATATGTACAATCCAGAAACCCTGTTCCAATGTAGGTTCTCACCTAGTAAGTCCTTGGTAGGGGCCTCAGATTCTTCATCTCTAATGAACACTCAAGCGATGCCAATACCACTGCTCTTCGAACCAACGTCAAAGCAAGGGTCGACAGAACAGTATGTCCCAACATGTTCTGGTCAAGTAAGATTGAGAACTGCTCAATTAAATAAAACAAGTTGTTCTACCAGAGGACTTCTCAGAAACTTTATTAAATTCCCCTAAGGTATGAGATGCAGTATTTCCCAAACTTGGTGGACTTCTTGTTTCCAAAGAGCATTTCCTAAGGCTAGTTTGTGAAACACACTGGAGCACAGAGGATCAATCCAGGTAAGGTGAAAGCAGTCATGGGAGAAAGTCAGAGAAGACCAAAGATTTGAAAGTCTCCTCGCTCCTCCCATTTTTCCAAAGAGATACCTCAACTACCACTTTTAAATGCTAGTATCTACATGTAAAAAGAAAAGAAAACACAACATTTTAATAAGTAGCTATCTCTGGCTGGAGATGATGAAGCATATTCCATTTTCCTCCTTATAGTTCTTTATTCTTTAGTATCATCAATGAGTACGGAATACTTTTGTCATCAGAGAGTTATTTTCTTAAGAAAAAAAACTCTATCCACCATGATCAGGTTATTTACATTTGAAAGAATTCCTTTATTCAGATTTACATAAGGCACAAAAGGTTTTCCAGTAAAGGAAAAGCTGTTGGTATAGTAAGGAAAACAAAGGAATGAGAACATTTTAGTATAGGCTAGAACACAGGCTAGAAACAAACATTAGTGAGGAGATTTGGGGCCTTGGGGAAACGAAAGATAAAAACAGCAAAAAGGGGTAGAAAAGACAAAAGAAGACCAAAGCAACTCTGCCTACTCTGCAAACACACCCAGAGCTCTACTTCTTGAACAACCACTTCCCTCGCATCAAACATTACCTACTCACTGCTGCTGTGAGTTAACCAATCCTCGCATATCCAATAAAAGTACGACATTGTGCAAAGTACCTTAGATCAATGATAAAACATCTAAAATGAAGTGCTTTAACTCATGCCTAAAAATTGTCAAAGGGCTGAATAAACTTTAGCATACACACATATTCATATATATACATATAATCAAATTGATTATGAATTATACTATTAGTGACTCTTAGTATTCACATCACAGATAAAGGAAAAATATTTACTGAGATTCTTCTCCTAAGAAATATTATTATATCAAAGACAGGATACACAACACAATTAATATTACTGCTATAAAAGACATCAAAATGAAGTTTGTTTATACTTGTACTTCAAAACATTAGTTAACATTAGGAAAATAACTGAGTTATTTTGTTCTTCATTCTTTATAGAGCAAGCCCAGATTTTAACGTAAGTTCTTATTATACTAGTTTTAAGTAGTAGGTTTAATGTTTGAAATTACCAAGGTGTACAGCACTAGATCTAGATATACTGAAATTTACGAAGAATCTTTCTGCAGTTATTTGCTGGCAAATTTAAAATGCTACCACAGCAAGGTAATAAAAAAGACTAGAAATCCAAATACCTGCATCTCACACTAGCTGCATATTGAGCTTGAACAAGACAGTCTTCACTGGCATGTTTCTTACCTGCCAAGATGATGGTAGGCTAGAGTCACGAATTCCACCAAATACAAAAGACCGCACTCAGCATGATTGCTACTTGTCACCTGGCAGTTCTCTAAGATGGTACCACAACTGAGCTGAAAATTCTAATCAAGAAGGGTTTGCAAACAATGGTGGCCACAACCCATTTCAAAAGTTTTAATGCAAACATCTCTACCTGAAACCCCACGAGATATTCCCTTGAAGACTATTTTATCCCTCTACCATTAAGGTTCCAAGTAATAAAAACTAGCCCGTCTCCAAGAAATGATTAAACGTTATGGCAGCTCTTGAAAGGTTCCCTCCAGCTTTGAAATTTTCAGTAATTCTGTCATTTTCCACAGTAAACAATATTACAGAATGAACTGCATACTAAATCTTTTAAAACAGATGATTATCGCCCTGGTTGGTGTGGCTCAGTGGATTGAGTGCTGGCCTGCGAACCAAAGGGTCGTTGGTTTGATTCCCAATCAGGGCACATGCCTGGGTTTCCAACCAGGTCCCCACTGGGGGGCACATGAGAGGCAACCACACATGGATGTTTCTCTCCCTCTCTTCCCCCTCTGCGACTCCCAAAAATAAATAAATAAAATCTAATAAAACCCAGATAATTATCGATCACATCCTGTATCAAAAGACAGAGATTTTAGCAAACATGAAAGCCAATAAATAAAAACACTGCAAGTGTTCAACATTTATTAAATGAATTAATTTATCAAGTCACTATGACATATTTTATATACTTGTAATACCAGTAAAATTACAACCTATAAAAAAATGATTCTTTAAGGAAAATATGTCTTTCAAAAAAACCCCTAAGGTTTCATTAAATTCTTGAATAAAACTTGAAACCTCTCAGAACGCTAATCCTTCTACTAAAGTATGCTGGCCCTACATCTAACCTTGAAGGAAAGAGGAATAAGCAAGGAAACCTTTTGCCCAAACAGGGCTGTTTTATAACCCTCTCTCTCAGAGGTGGAAGGGTGAAAAGATCACCGAGTCAAACAACCTGAGTTCCCATCTGGGTTCTAACACTAAATCTATGATGAGATGATCATTTTCCTTTCCTCTAAGTAAGGTGGTCTGATGAGACGAAGGAAGGATATATAGGAAAGAATTCTGAATACAATACAATACTACATAAATGCCAATTTAAAGATACTGCTTTTACAGAATTTATACCCCCCACAAACAACCAACAGTAACTAAAAATTAATTTGGCAGTAAAAAATTATATTTTCTCAAATACATATTTAATGGTAACGGCTAGCATTTAGTGAGCACTTGCTATGTGTAAGCCACCATGAAACAGCTTTACAGAAATCAACTCATTAAATCTTCTCAGCAATGCTTTTTAAAGAAAAGAAAAAAACCTGAGCACCATTGCCAGTATAACCAATAAGATACATGAAGAAACACACGTCAAATTTAATAATGTGGTCCTATTACAAAAGTATTTTATTCCCCAAAAAAGGCAGATTTTGGAATGACTAAGCATAAAATATGTATAAATTTAGGTCTATAACATCCTATGTCACAGGCAAGTAATCATTTTAGTCTTCTGAAATCTTCAATTATATAACTATTATAACAAAAACATTAGTTTCTTTTAAAGACACATACATCTATACACACACACATACATACATACACACACACACATATATATGTATAAAGGTGGAAAGAGAAGGTTTTACCCAGCAATGAAGTGGCAGCTTCATTTGGCTGAAATTTCTTAGGGGAAAGGTAATCTATTAAATTAGAAATTGGCCATGACATTAAAGCACATTTAGGTAGAGGAGAGTATGGGGGGACAAATGGTAATGGACAGAGACATGACTGGGGTGGTGCACACACAATACAGTGTACAGACGATGTGTTACAGAATTGTGCATCTGAAACCTGTAGGATTTTGTTAACCAGTGTCTTCCTAATAAATTCAATGAAAAGGAAAAAAGTGTTTTATTGATAATGGCAACAGCAGTAACTGATTTCATACTTAATTTGAGCACAGGACCTCTCCAAAACCTAGGGCTATGTTAGAAAATTAGTTTTAAATTCCTTCTGTTTACTCCTTTGTGATACTATCTATCTTCTTTGCGAGAATTCAAACTGTCAGGGAGCTAGAACTGGGTTTCATCCACAATTCCACAGTACTAGTGTAACTCCTAGCATCTATCTACTAGGTGTCCCATAAGCATTTATAGAACTCCAGAAATTCTGTTCACTTCTATTTACTTCCAATAATTCACACATGTATACAGGAGGGGTCTTTTCGAAATAAGCACTTATACAACCTCTATCAGAATTTCAACTTCTTCAAAGTTCATTTTTAAAAAAAAATAAATATTCCTTTCTTTCTTTTTAGACTTTATTTATTTATAGAGAGAGGGGAAGGGAAGGAGAAAGAGAGGGTGAAAAACATCACTGTGTGGTTGCCTCTTACACGCCCCTACTGGGGACCTGGCCCACAACCCAGGAATGTGCCCTGGCTGGGGATTGAACAAGTAATCCTTTGGATCCTAGGCCAGCACTCACTCCACTGAGCCACACCAGCCAGGCCAACCTTTCTTATGAGAACCTACAATTCTCTTCTAACAAACCTTGACTGAACACTTACTACCTCCCAGGCACCTTGCCAACAATCTTTGTAAAAGATAATAAAAAGCTGATTATTTCCCTTAGAAACTGATAGCATAAAGAGTAAATGCATATATATAACAGAACTGTGGCATGTTAAGTGATATAAAAACATCAAAAATTGATTCTGAGGGACTGACTAGGCAGATATTAGAAAGAGAATACAGTTATTCTCACAGCATTAACCAAAGAGCCATCCTCCTCTCTCTGATTATTTTTCCTTTTTTATTTTTTAAATATATTTTATTGATTATGCTATTACAGTTGTCCCATTTTTTTTCTCCCCTTTATTCCCCTCTGTCCTGTACCCCATCTTAGTTCATGTCCATGGGCTGTACATGTAAGTTCTTTGGCTTCTCCATTTCCTATACTATTCTTAACCTCCATTGTCTATTTTGAACCTCACATTTATGCTTCTTATTCCCCGTACCTTTTCTCCCATTCTCCCCTCTCCCCATCCCCACTGATAACCCTCCATGTGATCTCCATTTCTGTGATTCTGTTCCTGTTCTAGTTCTTTGCTAAGTTTGTTTTTGTTTTTACTAGGTTCAGTTGTTGATACCTGAGTTTGTTGTCATTTTACTGTTCATATTTTTTATCCTTTTTATCCTCTTGCCTGCTAGGTTTCTTTTGAGAAATCAGCTGAGAGTCTTATGGGAACTCCTTTGTAGGTAACTTTCTCCTTTTCTCTTGCTGCTTTTAAGATTCTCTCCTTATCTTTGATCTTGTGTAATTTATTTATGATGTCTCTTGGTGTATTTTTCCTTGGGTCCAACTTCTTTGGGATTCTCTGAGCTTCCTCTACATCCTGGAAATCTATTTCCTTTGTCAGATTTGGGAAGTTCTCCTTCATTATTTGTTCAAATAAGTCTTCAATTTCTTGCTCTTCCTCTTCTCCTTCTGGCATCCCATGATTTGGATGTTGGAACATTTAAAATTATCCCAGAGGTTCCTAAGCCTCTCCTCGTTATTTCTGAATTCTTGTTTCTTCATTCTGTTCTGGTTGAATGTTTATTTCTTCCTTCTGGTCCAAACCATTGATTTGAGTCCCGATTTCCTTCCCATCACTGTTGGTTCCCTGTATATTTTCATTTACTTCACTTTGTATAGTCTTCACTTCTTACTCTATATTGAAACCATACTCAACCAATTCTGGGATCATCCTGATTACCTGTGTTTTAAACTATGCATCTGATAGGTTACCTATCTCTTCATCACTTAGTTCTATTTTGGAACTTTGATCTGTTCTTTCATTTAGGCCATATTTTGTCTTGGCATACCTGTTACACTGTAAGGGGCAGAGCCTCTGGTATTCACCAGGGCAGAGCAACCCCCCTTGCTGCATTGTGCCACTGTCTGTGGGAGAGGGGTCAGAGAGTGAACAATGCCGCTTGCTGCATTGAGAGCTCATCTCAGCTGGGCTTTAGTCACTTCCCCTGCTACCCACAAGCAAATTGGGCCCTTCTGGTGCTGATTCCCAGGGGTGTGGGTTTGTGTGTGTTCTAGGACCCTGAGGGTCTCTTCAACAAACTCTCCAATGAGGCTGGGAGTTTCTCCTGTCACCTCAACCCTCACTGGTTTTTTTCAGTCAGAGGTTTTGAGGTTTTATATCCCTGCACTGGAACCCGGGGTCTTAAAATCTGTCTTACTCCACAGCTGTTACTCCCAATTTATCCACACAAAAATATGGGACTGCCAGGTCTTCCAGCCACAGACTTGCCTTGAGTACTCTCCGCCCCACTGCCCATCTCTGCCCCTCCTACCAGTCTGGATGAATGTTTCTTCTTTAACTCCCTGGTTGTCCGACTTCCATACAGTTCTATTTTCTGGTCGTTCTTGTTTTTAAATTTTCTGTTGTCCTTCTTTTTGTTTTGCAAGGAGGCAAAGTGTATCTACCTGTGCCTCAATCTTGGCTGAAAGTCATTACTGATTATTTGTCCTCAAGAAAGAATACTCAACTTCCCGAGAAAGCAAAAATCAACACTGGACTTATGAGTAAATGGTAAAGCTAGATGGAGAACACAAACGGATGTATGCACAAAAGACACATAAGAGAAGGCAACTTTGGAATGTCCCCAAGAAAATATCACAGGATAGACATGTGAACTGGGTCTTAAAGATTAAGCAGTTAACTAGGAAGGCAAAATGACAGTGAAATCTAAAAAGATACAGCAACGCCCTGACTGATATGGCTCAGTGGGTTGGGCATCATCCAGCAGGCCAAAAGATCTCTGGTTTGATTCCTAGTCGGGGCACATGCCTGGCTTGAGGGACAAGACCAGGGAGGTTCATGACTGGGGGCATGTGAGGGGCAGCCTCTCTGGCACACTGATGTTTCTCTTCCTCTCTTTCTCCCTCCCTTCCTCTCTCTCAAAAAATAAAATCTATAAAACAAAGATGGCAACATAGGTAAACAGGGCTAGCCTCCTCGCACAACCACATCAATATTACAACTAAAATACAGAACAAGCATCACTCAGAACCATCAGAAATCAAGTAGAAGGTAAGTCTGGCAACTACAGAATTAAAGAAACCACATCCATTAAGACTGGTGGGAGGGGCAGAGACACAGAACAGGCAGGTCCCAAATCCATGTGTGGTGGATAAAAATTGAGGAGGGATATCTCAGGAGCAAAAGACCCAGCCCCACACCAGGCCACTCAGCCCAGGGTTCCAGTACAAGGAAGACTCATCACTTCAGGCTCAAAAACCACAAGGACTGAGTTGGTAGAAGAAATTTCTGGAGTCCCAAGCAGTTCCTCTTAAAGAACCCACACACGGACTTACACAAACTCACTCCCTCTTAGCTGCAGCACTGAGATAGCAGCTTGAGAGGCACCAGTGGCAAACAGGGAGAAACTAAAGTGTCTGGCATCAAGGCGAGAGCTGGTGGACAGTTTTCTCCTAGACAGAAAGGGGGACAGAGGCCACTGTCCCTTTTCTGAAGCCTCCCTGCACAGGGCCACAGAGCTTACTGGTTGGTGCCATATCTGACAGCCCTACAATCTGGCTAGCATTATTTACCCTGCCCTGGAAACCCCCAGAGACTTTGTCCCACCCAACTTATAGGCCCGACCAAGCTGTTTTCCCATATGAATGGCTGGCCTTGCCTCAAGGTTCACAACTTCCTAAATCCTCTCAAACAAGCAAGAGCCAGACTCAGTGAACCCTCCTCCCCTGTTCTTCTTGCTAAGTGGCCCCAGGCCTGACACTAGCATCAGCCATCCTAGATTCACAAATTGGCTTTGCCAGGGAATCTCCAAGCCCAGTACAAGTGGCTGCCATCTCAGAGGACTTTATAGCTCCGACAGGGTGGCCCTAGACAAAACACAGGTGGGACTGACCATGGTTTACACCACAAGGGAAACCCTAAAGCCTGTGTACCCATATGACACCTACAGACCATGTCAGAGCATCACCACCCTACCCCCACACAGCTGATAATCCATGGAGGGTGGAGGTTAGTGGTCAGTAGTCACAGCCAGTCCTTACAGCTAACGGGCCTGGGTAAATCCCTCCCATTGATCTGTCAACAGCAATCATGGCTCAACTACAAGAAGAGGGAATACTCGACCCACACAAAGGCACACCTCGAGCACCCAACCTGGGTAATGGGGTAGGCTATGCCACTGTATCCTACAGGACACCTAATACATCAGGCCATGCTACCAAGACAGGAAGTTACAGCAGCTACCTAATACACAGCAACAAACACAGGAAGGCTGCCAAAATGAGGAGACAAAGAAACACGGCCCAAATGAAGGAACAGATCAAACCTCCAGAAAAAGAACTGATCAAAATGGAGATAAGCAACCTATCGGATGCAGAGGTCAAAACACTAGTCATAAGGATGTTCAAGGCACTTAGTGAGGAACCTCAACAACATAAAAAAGATCCAGTCAGAAACAAAGGATACAGTAATTGAAATAAATAATAATTTACAGGTAAACAACAGTAAAGCAGGTGAAGACAAGAATTAAATCAATGATTTGGAACATAAGAAAGCAAAAAACCACCAAATCAAAAAAAAAAAAAAAGAGGATAGTATAAGGAGCTTCTGGGGCAATTTCAAGCATTTCAACATTTTCATCATACAGGTTCCAGAAGAAGAAAAAGAGCAAGAAGTTGGAAATCTATCTGAAAGAATAATGAGAGAAAACTTCCCTAATTTAGTGAAGGAAATGGACGTGCAAGTCCAGAGGCATAGAGAGTCCCAAACAAGATGAATGCAAAGAGGCCATCTCCAAGACACATGATAATTAAAATACCAAACACTAAAGATAAAGAGAGAATCTTAAAAGCAACAAGAGAAAAGCAAGTTACTACAAAAGAGTTCCCATCAGGCTGTCAGCTGATTTCTCAAAAGAAACTTTACAGGCTAGAAGGGACTAGCAACAAATATTCACAGTCATGAAAAGCAGGGAGCTATAGCCAAGATTGCTCTATGAAGCAAAGATAGCATCTGGAATCGAAGGACAGATAAAGAGCTCCCCAGGCAAGAAAAAACTGAAGTTCATCATCACCAAACCATTATTATATGAAATGTTAAAGGGACTTACTTAACAAAAAGAGGAAGATCAAAACTATGAACATTAAAATGGCAAAAAATAAATGTCTATCAACAATTGAGTCTAAAAAAACAAAGTAAACAAGAAAAACAGACACAGAATCGTGGATACAGAGAGGGTTATGACGGTTGCCAGATGGGAGGGTACGTGGGAGAATGGGTGAAGAGGTGAGGGGATTAAGAAGTACAAATAGCCATGGAGATGTTAATACAGTACAGGAATAGAGTAGTAGCCAAGGAACTTATACAATGACCCATGGACATAAACAATGGTGTGGGGATTGCCTAAGGGAGTGAGGAGGCTGGCTGGAGAAGGCAATGGGGGAAAAAATTGGGACAACTGTAGTAGCGTACTCAGTATAATATAATTTTTTAAAAAGATATCAGCAACTAATCTTGTTAGCCTGACTCTGGACAATTATGTACTAAAGAAGTACACAATGAAGTACTTCTTAATGTCTGCCAATTTCTGTAGTTGTTCAGTATCTGCTGATTTGTATAATTTATCTTTAAAAGTAGTAAATTCATAGATTAAACAATACTACCTTGATCAAAAGTGAAAATTAGCTCAAATTTCATTATGATTCAATTTAATTTGTTCCATTAATTTTATTTTTTATTTTATTTATTTTTAGAGAGAGGGGAAGGGAGGGAGAGAGAGAAGGAGTGAATCATCAATATGTGGTTGCCTCTAGCATACCCCTCACTGGGGACATGGCCTGCAACCCAGTTATGTGCCCTGTCTGGTAATGGAACCAGCAACGCCTTGGTTCACAGGCCTGTGCTCAATCCACTGAGCTACTCCAGCCAGGGCAACTTCCATTCATTTTAAACCCAGTATAGTTCAAACAAATGAAAACTCTGAATTCTAAACTACCGTATTTTGCTGTGTATAATGCACACTTTTTGCCCAAATTTTTGAAGGAAAAATAAAGATGAACCTTATACATGGGTAGTACTAATTCTGTATCTAAATAAATGTTTTTAATTCTTTTATTTATGCTTCTGTTTTAAAAGTATAACTCTAGAAAGCAATAATAATATCCATATGCAAAATAATACACAGGAATATGATAATCTGTTTTGCTTATCTTATGATGAAACTGCAACGAAGCATAAAATTTCTTGTACCCTGTATCTATCTGTTCTTCTGTTTTGTGTTTCTTACATAAAATCTCTTCTACCATAATATGTTCAAAAATATATACTGAAATTCCTTTATAACACAAAAATAAGTATCTAAATATAAATAAGCAAACAGTTGAATAAAAAAATTAAAAGATTTTTCCTGAACATTTGGACCAAAATCATGGGTGTGCATTCATTATACACAACAAAATACAGTTTTTTTTTAATTACATAATCTCAAATACAACAAATTTCTGTCTACATAGCTTTAGTATATTTTATATTTTTTGATAGACCCTCAACATCAACTATCTTAACTTTAAAAATTAATTCACACATCCATATCCATGAACAGGAAGAATTAACATCATTAAAATGTCCATACTATCCAAAGCAATCTACAGACTCAATGCAATTCCATACAATGGGCAAAAGACAGTTTATTCAATAAATAGTGTTGGAAAAATTGGACAGATACATGCAGAAAAATTAAACTAGACCACCTTCTTATACCATACACAAGAATAAATTCAAAAAGAGTCAAAGACTTAAATATTAGACCTGAAACCATAAAAATCTTACAAGAAAGCATAAGGGAGTAAAACCTCAGACATTGCTCATAGCAATATTTCATCAGATATATCTCCCCAGGCAAAGGAAACAAAAGAGAATAAAAACAAATAGAACTACATCAAACTAAAAAGTTTTGCACAGCAAAAGAAATCATCAACAAAATAAAAAGGCAACCCACAGAATGGGAGAACATATTCACCAATACATCTGATAAGACGTTAATATCCAAAATATATAAAGTACTTACAAAACTCAACACCAAGAAACAACCCAAGTAAAAAATGGGCAAAGGACCCGAACAGACACCTCTCCAAGGAGGATATACACGTGGCCAACAGACATATGAAAAGATACTCAATATCAATAATCATCAGAGAAATGCAAATTAAAATCACAATGAGATCCCATCACACCTGCTAGAATGGCTATCATCAAAAACTCAACAAATAAAACAAGTACTGGCAAGGATGTGAAGAAAAGGGAACCCTCCTGCACTGTTGGTGGAAATGCAGATAGATTAGTGCAGCCACTATGGGAAGCAGTGCAAAGATACCTCAAAAAAATTAAAAGTAGATCTGCCTTTCAATCCAGTGGTCCCACTTCTGGGAATATATCTGAAGGAACCCAAAACACTAATTTGAAAAAAACATGTAAGAACCCCTATGTTCATTGCACCATTATTTACAATTGCCAATGTATAGAAGCTGCCCAAGAGTCCATCAATAGATGAGTGAATAAAACAATTACAGGGCATTTACACAATGGAACACTACTAAGCCGTAAAAAACAGAAGAAAATTTTACCACTTGCAACAGTATGGACAGACATGGAGAACATGCTAAGTGAAATAAGCCAGTCAGAGAAGACAAATACTGTATGATATCACTCATATGTGGAATCTAACAAACTGAACTAATAAACAAAACAGAGACAGACTCATAGATGGAGAACAGATGACAGCTAGTGGGGGAAGGGGATCAGAGGTGGAGAGACTGAGCAAAAGGGAGAAAGGACTAATGGACATGGACAACAGTGTGGTGATAGCTGGCAGCAGGGGATCATAAGGGGTCTAAATGGTAACTGAAAAATATACAATAAAGATTTTTAAAATGGGGCAGTATATATACACATGCCAAAAAGTTAATTCAAAAGGGAACTTATAATTTAGTTGTGAAATAAAATATATAATATGCTATCTATACTCTTTCTTGACTTCAGCAGAATACTTCTCATTTTTAAGCTATACTATGTAAATTGAAATAGTCTGGATAACAGACTAAATAAGTGGTGGTAAATGAGATAATAAAAATAATAAACATGAAACTTTCCAAAGTTAAACCTTAAAAATGCTAAGGTACTTATATAATATCATCTTTAAAATAAATAAATCTTTATTTCATCTTTAAAATAATAAAATATCTTTAAAATAATAATAAAACATGAGACAAATATAATGTTATATGTCAACTTAAAAATGGTAACTTTAAAAATGTTCAAATACTGCTCTGGCTGGTGAGGCTCAGTGGACTGAGCACCAGCCTGCAAACCAAAACGTCACCATTCCAATCCCCAGGTAGGACACACGCCTGGGTTGCCAGCCTGGTCACCAGTAAGGGGGCATGTGAGAGGCAACTGGTTGATGTATCTCCCACACAATGTTTCTTTCCCTCTCTTTCTCCTTCCCTTCCCATCTCTCTAAAAGTAAATAAATAAAATCTTTTTTAAAATGTTCAAAAACTGAGAAGAAAAGTATATTTTATATTTCCACACATTTTTAAGAATATGCATGATGAGAACAAATAAAATAAGTATGGTAATAGAAAAAGTAAGACATGCTAAGTTCTTCAAGTATATTCTAATTTAATCTTCAAAATAACCATATATTGCCCTGGCTGGTGTGGCTCAGTGGACTGAGCACCAGTCTGTGAACCAAAGGGTCACCAGTTGGATTCCCAGGCAGGGCACATGCCTGGTTTGTGGGCTGGGTTGCCAGATGTTGGTGTGCAAGAGGCAACCACACAATGATGTTTTTCTCCCTCTCTTTCTCCCTTCCTTCCTCTCTCTCAAAAGATAAATAAAATCTTGAAAAATATTTTAATAAAACTTACATTGTGTTATAACATTATCGTGCTATAAAAATACTATTGTCATGTTTAAAGATAAAGAAACTAAAACTCAGTCACTCATCTCAATTACCAGTTTAACTGCAAAAATTGTGCTTTTAATCAAATAATACAGCATCAAAATATAAAGCAAAATTGTGAAAATGTTAAAACAATGAATATATACCTATAAATTATGAACAAAATAGTCTGAAAATATTTTTAAAAACACATCAGAAAAGCAATGCCAGATGTCAAATTACAATAGTCAAGTTTAAAAAAAACATTAATTGAAAAAGTTTAAATGCCTACAATGCCTACTCTATACTAGCTTCTGGGGATACCAAAGTGAGTAAAACAGACCCTACCTGGTAAGGCAGATAAGTATCTAGATAATAGAACGATATGGCGATTATCTAGGAATAATTATATATACATAGATAGAACGAGTCAATATGAGAGTTGGGGCTGGGGGTAATCCCAGAGGGTTTCTCTTAAGTACTACCTGATCAAAATACTTCACTGCTAATGCAGCATAGGATTGGTTGGTATATACAGCAGAAAATGATGCTAGGAAAGTAGCTTAGGAAGAACTTATTATTGTCTGCAATACCATTCTCAGGAGCTTGACCTTTATTACGGAGTAAATGGAGAGTCACTATTTTTTTTTTTAATACAAGGGCTAACATAATTATATAGTTTTCAAAAAATATATACTGAAGATAATATAGCATTCTGGAGAAAAGACTGATTTGTCCAATAACTCATAAGAGAAATGATACGGGCTTCTAAACTACAGTTGCATAAACTGGGAAACAGACAGCTATGAGAAAAAATCCAGAGAAAGACAGAACATAAGGGATGATGATGAGTTAGAATCAAAAATGAGTCAATGACAGTTTCTAGCTTAGACTCCAGAAAGTTTGTGCCACATACAAAGAGATGAAGCCAAGTTGGGGTAGGCAGAAATTGATTTTAAGAGATGTAAAAGGAAAACTAGGAAAAATTAGTGTTACAAATGAAAAGAATAATTTCAATTTAAAAAGAAAGTTACTGATATCAATACTAGGAAGTGACAGAGAATGAAGACTGAGATTAAGCCACTGAGTTTAACAATTAGGTCACTACATTATCAGAGAGATCTACTCAACAAAGGATGAAGAAAGGAAAAGAACGCTGCTGAAGTAAACCAGTTATTTTAGAAACCAAGTTAGTAAAACTCTAGACCAAGCAATTCATTAATTTTTTGGTCTCAGTATCTCCTTACACTATTAAAAGTTAAAAGAGCTTTTGTTTATGTAGATCTTATCTGTCAAGAAACAAAACACTTTATTAGAAATCAAAACAAAAAAAATATATTTTAGCACATTTAAAAACTTACAAAGGTATATCACATATTGACATAAATAGTATTTTTATGGGAAAAAATCCTCTATTTTCCAAAACAAAGATAACTTTGCCTGAAGAGTGGCATTTGTATATTTTTGAAAACCTCTTAACATCTGGCTTAACAGAAGATATCTGGATTATCATATCTATTTCTGCATTCAATTTGTTGCATGTTGCTGTTTTGGTTCAATATGAAAACTGGACTCCCACAAATATGTAATTGAGATAAGAGAGGAGTATTTTAATAGCCAAGCTGAGGTAGGAGATAGGAAGGAAGAAACTCCAGAGGTTCCCCCAGCCTAAGATAAAGGACATCTATACAGGACAGAGATCCTGTTCTAAGACCATGTTCCTGCTTTCTGGAAAATCGCTGAATCATGGTGACTCAAAAATGCACCTTCACAGAACATGCTACATGACCCATGTTCATTATAATGGCATTATAATAAATTAACATTGTGCAACTCCCTTCTCCCATGACCAATCAAGGAAAAATCATGGGAGATCACATGCATAGTAGGTTTAAAATAATACAGCTACTTGTACATGCACAATGAAAGTCCGCCAAAACTAGCCAGGAAGGACCTGCCCTATAAGAACAGAATCCCTCTAGCCCGAGGTCAATCTCTGCTGGGAGTTGGCCTGCTCCCATGTTCTGTTGAGCGAACTATTGCTTAATAAATCCTCTCTCTCTTTTTAATGTTTTCAGTTCAATTCTTTGTCCACGATCACCAAGAACCTGGTTACCTACGCCCACCTGCGACATTTTCAGATAATTGTGGATATTATTCTTTGGCATGACAGAAGAACACAAGTAGTTGTTTCTCAAAGATTAGCTGCATGTGAAATCTGAAACCACATCAAGGAAGTTTTCACAGTGTTCCCTTAAAACCCGCTGGTTTATTTACTACTTTGAATGGATTATATCCATGCATGGTTTTGTAACAACGTACATAGGTTTTTGGGAAATACTGGGTCACTGAGTTACAGAGATCTCCCAAGTACTGATGAATTTCATGATAAAATATCAAAAACTACATTCATTGACATTACCGCACAAGCTCATCTTTAAAGTATTGGGAAGTTCTTCAGTTTACTGTAGCAGTTTTACAAGTTTTCAAAAACTCTAATTTTCACTTGAAAGCTCATTATTTATCATTGGCAACAAATACTATCAATTGTTTTCCTTGAAGTGACAGACTCACTGTGTTCATTTTTGAGAAAATATCTGCTAAATATCCAAGTCTGAGCAACCACAGTTTGCCAGGCATTGTTTCAAGTAAAAATGATGTTCTTTGGGAAAAAAAGCCACTAGTTTTGTTTGCAACTAAAACTACACAAATCCTTTTCGTTGAATCAACCACTCTACTATGAAGTAAAAGTGCTTTACATGTACTTCCTAGATAAGGAGATCGGATATTTAAAAGACATGAGACTTTACAAAAATAGTAGCTTTTACTGTTTCATCAGAGACATTAAATGAAGCTGACGTTATTTCTGCTGCATGTGCATGGGAGTAAAGATTACAATGAACGTACCAATTTGGCACGGCTGCTCGGATTCACGCTAAGAGGCCAGCAGTTTTCCCTGCCACCGCCTCTGTACCACCACTGCAAGTGTCACCACAGTGAAAAGGCAGAAAAATCTTAGAATTCTGATTGTGAAAATAGTTTGACCCTCACCATCTTCTTAAAATGATCACAGAAGGGAACTCCAGGGTTCCTCAGATCATGCTTTCAAAGCAACTACTCTAGACTATCCAAATGCAATCATTTTCAAAATTTCTCTGTAAACACTGAACCCATGTAACTATTCTCATCCAAGATATAGGGAAGAAAACAAACCAACCAACCAACCTCCTAGAATAAGGAGTCTCTGAACAACTGTGTGGTAGCTGGAAAGGCAGATGGGGGAGGTTCAGGAACTCTGCATATCTGAAATTGGGCTGACTTAGATGGTCCCCATTTTTTCCCCGATTCCCAAAAGTCTAGGAGAATCTGTGCCACACTTCAAATTAGAAGATAGGAAGCAAGTTTGAAAAGACAACAATGATAGTGAAATGAGTTTCATCAGATTATTGGTTTCTTTAAGGTTTCTTCAAAATGTGAATTTTATAGTTTACACATTTTATAGAAGTTGAAATAATTCATTCTATTTACCAATAAGATCCTAACCATAACACTGTATTGTTAGAAAAACTATTTTTCTTTAAATGAGTACATTTTACCTCTTCAGCTCACACAAAAAGGAAAGAGTTACTAATACTACCTCATGTATAGAATATGGTAAAATTCAAAGTGATTCTGACTTGACAAAATTATAAAATTTTACAGAAAAAAACAAAACATGTATTTTGCTCACCAATGTATTCCCAAACCCTAGGTCAGCCCTGTATAAAATAAGATGCTCAGTAAACACTTCTGAATGCTGGGTACTGAAGTGGCTGGAAAGAGAAGAACCCGGCTACCAGCCTCCCAGCACAACACCTAGTGCTCTTTCCACCATGTAAAATCTTGTTCATCATTCTCGAAAAGAACACCTCAGGAATCTAAGGCAACTATTTCAGTTTACCCTGAGAAGATACACTATTACTACTTATACTTGAAATTACACTAAAAAGCCTGCTATGAACTAGGTGCTTTATAGGTTCTCATTTAGATCACAGTTTATAATTATTGTTTTTAATATTTGCTATCTGAATTAAGAATTTCCAACCCTATATGAAAAAGTGGCAATAAGATACTAATCTAACTCAATCATCATACATTGTATTATCCTCACACACATACTATACTAAACATTTCATTTTCTGTGATGATTCAGGATGGTTCTCAATTTTGTACAGTTCCTTAGGCTTGTCTTTCAGACCCTCACAGCCTTTTAAGAACCAAGGACACTATGTAGTGCCACTGACAATAACTTGTCACAACAGTTTCTTCTTTTTGAAATTTTTTCCTGTCATTTTAACATTTATCATTTTTTTGTTCACAAAAGCAAAATGTATAAAACCTGAGGTACGTGAATTATGTAGTTATTTAGATTCTGGATTTTAAAAGACTAATAAAATTTAAACTAATTAAGGCCAGCAAGTACCAAACTAAAGTTCAGCTGCAGAAACTGTTTAAATTTAAAGAATATAATTTATCAATTCAGGAATTAAAACATCAAATCACATTTTATTTTAAAATACTGCCATGAATATAACCTCATTTCATTCCACACTTATTCTGCAGAAAAACATGACCTATCAAGGATATAGCCAAAGGAAATGATGTTCTGCTGCAATATAAAGGATTTGAACTAGATATTCTTTAAAGAAAATTAAAATGTCAGTGAAGACTTTATACGGAGACCACAAACCCCCTCTTCTCTGGAGGTTTAGAAAGAAAAGATTTTTCAAATGTCTGGGATGGCTCAGACTTGGCCTCCCATGTGACACTGAGACAGAATCAGTTCAAAGGCCAGTATGACCCAAGGAATTCAAGTCCCTTCTGTTGCAAACAAGGCATTAGCAATCTGCATCCTTCTGCTCTGCAGCCATCCAGCTTTGGTCATCCTCAACCTTATCCTTGAAATTGCCTTACTGCTAACATAACATGTCCGTTGTAGAGACGTATTTCTTCCAACTACTAAAACTTTTGCTTCTCAATAGTGCTCTGCAGGCCTTTAATCCTGTTTTCTAACATTACCAGAGAGGGCAATATTTTGTGGTGTAATCAATATCTGCCCTAGTAACAAAGCCCTGCTCCATTGTTCTATCCAAACATGGATTCCACTCTGATTTTCAGAAACAGCGGTAAGAAAATAAAAGACAGAGAAATTAGAGCTCTTAGGTTTAACTTACGGCCAAAATCAAAAGAGAAGAGACAATTCAGAGAGAGGAAGGAAGAAGCTGAGAGCGTTGTAGTGTAGAACACTTACTTTTAGGAACAGAGTGTCCCTTAGACTTCTGGTGAGTTGCCCAGAGCCTCTTCAGTTTCAATCCAAATGACAATGCTTCTCTGAGTCCTCCTCAAGTAATCCACTAAAAATTGGATCTACAAGAGCTCAGATGTACTGGTAAAAAATGTCAGGGGCCCCCATGTGGGCCTCAAGCCTCTTTTAAACTAGGCCCACTTCTCTGTCCTGGGCCAACTCCCCTGTGCACTATATTCCTTCTTCTTCCAGATGCCAGGTAGTCGGCCTGTTTCTTCTCTTCTGAGCTGCCACCACCTACTCTATTTCTCAGGGTTCCTCTAACCCCAAGACTGGCTGTGGAGTAGGCCACCAGCTTCCCCCCTTCCTTGCTGTCCCTGCAAATAAACATATAGGCTCTTCTAGTTTCAGTATTTTTCTAAAGGCTACAAGAAAATAGAGGGAGCAACAAAAAGCAACAATATCGTACCAGAGATTAAGATTATAATAACTGTCTCCACTTTAAAGTTCCTGCCTCCAAAACCCAAATTTTCTGAAGATTGCTTACTGAGCATTTTAAAAATTACAAGGTACTAATACAGATATATAAATATAATCTAAACCAAATCCAACCTTATATAGACATAAAAATATAAAGATACTCTGCTTTTCAAAAATGCTTAAATCACGGGTCCAAAAATAGTTACCACATTCATTTTAGCAAACAGGTACTTTTTTATTAGACTGGTTCTGTCACATTCCCTTGAATTCTGAAGATGTTTGAAAGTTTGCTTTTTAAAGGATATGAAAAATGCTCATATTTCACCCAATGTAAATGGGAATATGCAAAAAGCCTATTGTGATTTACAAAAAGACATATCAAAAGAAGCTAGCTTCACTAAGCAAATCTTAAAATTTTAAATTATTGTCAACCGTATGTGGATCTACATTTTAAAACTTTATAAAATGCTCTAAATGGTGTTTAAAAATCTAGATATCTCATTTTTAGAAATCTGATTTTACTGAATATAAAACTAATGTCAATATTGTGTCCATGTTTTTTTAAGATGGTATTTATCAGTATGCTTATACTTTTGTGATTAATTTAGTTTGTAACAGACTAAATACATGTAATAATTTGTAATATCAAAATACATGTTATCTAAATATCAGGCTGTAAATAACATGATCATAATGAATTAATTTAAAGCCTACTTTCCTACAAGGGAGAAAAAACTCCATAACTAAGTGCTGGCATATCAAAATATCACTGACTTTGAATTTCCTGGATGATTTTCTTTATCCACTTAATTAACTTAAGTGTTTCTTAAAAGACTGAGTTATTTGTAAGCTTACAGTAAAATAAAGACTGAAAATAGGCAGATATCATTTTATCTTACTTATAGTTTAACAGATTGCCGTTTGATCAATCTAAAGATATTTCAACAAAAATATGCCCGTGCCTGGGCTCACCTCCAACTATCTATTTATAAAATATTAGCGAACTGGAATACAAACACTAAACAAAACCTTGATCTGACCCTTCCAGACATCCATATTAAAAAAATAAGTTAAATCTATTACGTATTACATAATCATATACTTTTTTTTGAGGAACAAAATTAAATTACATCTTTTGCTCCTAAAAAGGTCTTCTTCTACACTAACAACAATGCAGCCAACATTATTATACCCAGAATGGGAGGGGGGACATTACACCCAGCGATACGAATTAAATCGCAGTAGCTAATGTCTCCCTTAAATAATTTATTCTCTCTTGGCAGCAAAAAACGTTACACTCTTCAATTACCCTTCACCGCAATCATCGCCTGCGTCGCGATCAATCTGACCCAATTCCTATCACGGCCACCACCTCAGTCTGGCCTCCTCCCCGCCAGGTCTGCGAGTGTCACGGGAAGGGGCGGCAGCCACAAGGGCCTCCTTTGGCCACAACCCGGTGGCCGGCGGTGCCCCGGGCAGGCTCTGGACTCACCGGGTGGAGGTGCCCTTCCGCACATCGCACATCATGCACTTGAAGGCCTCGGCGCTGTTCCGGAAGGTGCAGACGCTACAGTCCCAGTAACCCTCATCCGAGGACGGCTTCGGCTGTCGCTTCGGCCTGCAAGACACGACGTCGCACAGGGTCACCAGCAGGCTTTGCCAGGCTCCCAGGCCCCGCGGCCACCCCCGCCCCGCCCCCTGTCCCAATTCCAAGACCCCCACCCCGTGGGCCCCAGCACGCCGCGCTCCGGCTCGGAGGGGGAGGGGAGTCAGGAAGGAGGAGGGCGCGAGCGCGGCTGTAGTCTCCGCAGACTCCGCTGCCGCCACCACCGCGGCTGACACCCCCGGCTACGGCTTGGCTGCCGCCATCGCGGCTCCATTGTAGGGCAGCCGCCGCCGCCGGCCCCTCACGCGAAGCAGCGGCGCCGCCCTCGTTCTCTCCCCGCTGCCTGTGCTGCGAGCGAAGCGGCCGCCGAAGTCCAGCGCGAGGGCCCTGCCGCCTGCACAGTCCGGGCCCGTGGGCCGGGCGCTGTTACCTGGTGGGGCTCTTCTTGTCTCCCATGGCTTGGCTACGGATGCACGCTGAGAGTCGCTGCCGCGGCCGCTGTTTGTCAATAAGGAGGATAATAAGCCGGGCGGAAACGGGCGGGGGAGGAGGGAGAGAGGGGGCGGGGAAGGCCGCACCGCCGAGCTCCGAGCCGCCGCCGGATCCCACGCAGCCTCCAGCTGTCGGGGAAACTCCTGCCTCGGCGCACGTGATCTGCACCCGCCAATCAGCAGCCGCGCCGGAGACTTCAAACGCGGTCAGCGCGGCCCTGCACCCGCAGCGAGTTCGCTGGCAGGCGGGAGGCGTGGGGGTGACGCTGCAGTCTCGGGAGCTGCTGTCGTTTTTCGTGTCCGCTCACCCTCGTGTACCCGTAGCATCCTGGGCGAGCTGGGAGTGCCCTGCGCTTCGGATCCCCCTCTGTCCCACCAAATGGCCGGGGATGCCCTGCCCTCCAACAGGAAGCCTGGTCCGGGGTGGGGCTGGCGTTTAGAGGTCAGCCCAGCTCGGGACCAGAGTCCCCGGGTGAGGTCTCCAAGTAGAAGCGCTTTTCTGTTCTCAGCCGCCCTTGGCTACTCAGACCCAGCCCGAAGGATACCTCGGGGAAAAACGGGAATTAACATTGAAGGCCATTACTAAGGGCTTTAAAATACTGTCTGGTTTTACGCACGCAAATGCTTTACCAAGTAGGGATTGTCGCCCTTAATTTAGAGGAAATTAAACCGAAGCTCAAAAGAGGTTAGGTGACTTCCTCCGTGTTACATAATTAGAAGATAACAGCCAAGAATCTAACCCTGGTTTTAATTCCAAATGTGTTGCTTTGGTTTCCCAGGCTTCTAGAGTAGCTGCTTAAAAAAAATTTTTTTAAGTACTCATAAGCCCTTTTTTAAAATAACCGGTTTACATGTACATAAACGCAATCTGTTGGTTAGAACACCATCCTCCCAGGTCTCATTAACTACCTAAACATACTGAATGCCCTCGTCTTTAACGTTCTAGAAGCTAGCAACAGCTGATCTCTGAAGCACCAGCCCTAACTCCCCAATCTATTCAATAACACACAAGCAGATTAGTAATACAGTGCTGGTTAACATGTGCCGTCACACTGACCAAGGATTCTGCTAAGGCTCTTCGACTCCTTAGCATGGCATTAAGGACTTCCACACCTTCCCTCTAACTCCCCACCCGATTCCCCATCAGAAAAGCTGCCTCTTGGCAAAGACTGCAGATGATATTCATTCATTACCCCCCCAAAACCTTCCTTCAAAAAAAAAATGGCTTACTTCTGCACAAAATATTTCCCTCTTCTCTTTGATGGTACTGTTTCCATCCATCTTTCTAGATTCACAGCAAGTCTGAATTATTGTAAAATAATAATCACAGAAGTCCTGGGTTCTTGGCCTACTTTCCCTGTGTTTTCACTGATAGGCCTTGGAAATTGTTTGCTTAATTTCAGGAATTGTTAGCTTCTTCATCTGCAAAATGGCATCTATATTTATGAGGTTGTATGGTTAATAATAACTATCATTTTTTAGCACTACATGCCAAGAGCTTTGTAAATCTCTACACAAACGCTTATTTTAACTAACTCAAAGTACTATGCAAATGTTCTGGTCAACCAGCCTATCCCTTCATTTGAAAGACAAGGAACTTAGAGCCCTGGTTAAGTGGTCTTTGTTCAATGAACAGGCCAGGATTAGAGCTCAGACTTTCACCAAACCTGCTTTCTAATTAACCATATCACCCCAATTTATAGGGGCCTCTGAACTCATGGCACCATCTGTACTTCTTGGAAGTGTTGCTTGTTGAGACTCAGACCTTGATTCAGAAGCACAGAAACCATGAGGAAGGCATACAGAAGAATTTGCACAAAGAGGAACAAGACTGTGAAAAAGGGACTTAGTGTGATACCATCATTTCTTCTGCTTTCAGCTCCTGTGCCTTTCTCAGGGCCTCCAACAGCAAAATGTTGGGACAGAGCATTGGAGGTTCACAACCTCTATGGTCTGTGGGAACCACTATGAGGTGGGTTCCAGGAGGAATTTGCCATTTTCAGTGGAAAACAAGTGGCGGTTACTAGCTATGATGACTTTTGTACTTTGGATATAGATTTACCACACCTTTCTTTATAGTATGACACCAACTGCTTAAAAATAGGGATGTTTTAGTTAATCCATGAAACAGATATGAAGAGGAATGTTTTCCTCTTTGAAAAATGGATCAAACTGTTGACACAACATACTAGATATGTTTGCAAATAAACTTATGGAATGAAAAAAGAAAAAGAAAAAGCATATAAAAGAAGACCTGAGGCCTAGTCTTCAATCTCTTAGTAATGCAATGGGTAAACTTAGATTAGTCACTTCTTTTTTTCCCACCTGTAAATTAAATGAGTTAAAACTATTGTCTCAACTAAGGTCCCTTTCAGACCTAAGACACTGTGATGTTCCTCAACTGGCTGAATGTTCAAGGAGACTAGATTGAAATATCATCTACTTGCAAAAGTGATGGCAACAATTGTAAAAACAATTATATTTCAAAAGCTTGATTTTGGGAGTAGAGTTAGTTTAGTTGGTTGGTGTTTTGTTTTTGCAAAATGGAGATACTTTAGTAAACTTTACTAATTTTGTTGATTATCAAATTTATAGGTTAGGGTACCAAAACAAAATACCACAGAGTGGCCTAACAAGAGATTTATTTTACAATTCTAGAGGCTAGATGTCCAGATATCAAGGTTATCCACATGCCTGGTTTTTTCTGAGACCTTTCTCCTTGGCTCGTACATACCTACCTTCTCTCTGTGCCTTTACATGGTCTTCCCCCTGCATGTATGTGACCTAATATCTTCTGTTAAGAACACCAGTCATATTAGATTAGAGCCTACCCTAAAGACCTCATTTTGCTTTAATTACTTCTTTGAAGACTCTATCTGCAAATACAGTCACATTCCGAGGTAGTGGGGGTTAAGACTTCAACATGAATTTATTAGGGGGCACAATGCAGTCCACAACACCAGTGTAAAATTTTCAGCAAAGATGTTTTTAGTTAATATATCCAGAGCATTCTTGTAACATTACCAGTACAGGTTCACAGTCCTTATCTGAAAACCTTAAGCCTGGATATGTTTTGTCAGTAAGATGTTTTGGGATTTTCAAAAGGAAATATGGTAAAAAATACTATATAATTACCTAAGCCTCTGAGGGAGTTCTGTAGTACCCCATAATCAAATGCATTAGTGTTTATGCAAAATAGCAAATATTCACACTATGTTGAAAAATAAAGTCTACAAATCACCTTCATCAGTTCCGCTCAGGTTTTACTGCTAAATGATTATAGGTCAGGTAAAATATGAAGATGCTTTCAATTGTTAGGGCTTTTTAGATTACAGGTTTATGGAAAAAGGATGTTCATCTAAAAGAATTTCAGGGCAAATTAAGAATGAAAATACTAAGATTAAAAACATCCATATTCTCTGACCCTGCAGTTCCACTTTGGGGAATATATCCTAAGGACACCTGAAGTGCATAAAAAGTTTTGCACAGGGACAATCTTTGCAGTTATTTTAACAAACACTGAAAATAATTTGAATGCCCATCAGAGGAGAAATAATTAAACAAGTAATGGTCTAACCAAAAAGCTGAATTTTAAGCAGGCACTAAAAACAATGTTGAGAATCTAAAGAGACATTTTTCCAAAGAAGACATAGAGATGGCCCACAAGTACATGAAAAGATGCTCAACCTCACTGTTCATATGGGAAACACATATTAAAACCACAATGAGATATCACATGACACCTGTTAGAGTGGTTATTATTGAAAAGACAAGAAATAACAGATGTGGGCCAGGATGTGAAGGAAAAGGAATGCACTGTTGGTGGGAATGTAAATTGGTGCCGCCAGTATGAAAAATAGTATGGAGTTTTGGCCAAAAATTAAAAATAGACCTACCATATGATCCTACAGCTCCATTTTGGGTGTTTATCCAAAGAAAACAAAGCCACTAACTCAAAAGAACAAGCACCCCCATATTCACTGCAGCATTATTTACAGTAACCAAGACATGGGAACAAATTAAATGCCCATTGATGAATGAATGAAGAAATTGTGGAATATATGCATATATATAATGGAACACTATTCAGCCATAAAAAAGAAGTAAAGTTCATCATTGGCAACAGCATGGGTAGACCTCAAGGGCATTATAATATTTAGACAAAAACAAAACAAGCTTAGAGATACAAAGATTAAATTTGTGGTTGTCAGAGGCAGGGAGCGGCAGTGGTAGCAAATGGACAAAGAATTCAAGAAGTGCAAACTTCCAGCTATAAAATAAGTGTCATGTGATGCAATGTACAGCATGGTGACGACAGTTAATAATACTGTATTGCCTCTTTGAAAGTTGCTAAGAGAGCAGATCCAGAACTTCTATAACTATATAGGGTAATGGATGTTAACTAGACACATTGTGGTGAAAATTTTGCAAACATTCAAGTATCGAATCATTGTATTAAACAGCTAAAACTAATATGGTGCTATATCAATTGTACCTCAATAAAAAATTAAATTAAATGGCACTAACTCAAAGATAAATAAATGTAGGGTAAGCATTATTTGTGGCTCTGTGTATTCCCTTTATATTCTCTTTTGTTCTTTTGCCCAAAGTAAAAAAAACAAACAAAAAACAAAAAAAAACAGAAAATTGATAACTATGAAGAATTTGTAACAAGTGGCAATGCTTATGCTGTAATGTTAAGTGATAAATGCAGAATATAAAATTGAATACACAATAAAGTCTAAAAATATAGAAAAAAGATGTTTCAAAAGGAAACACACCAAAATATCAATGGTGGCTTACCAGTCTAAATTTCATTTCAGCACATTACAACCTTTCTATTATACTGTCAGCTCCTGACCTTTTGTTCCCTAGACTCTCCCTATATCCTACCACTTTCCAATAGTTCTGTATTTCATCCCATAGTGTGGCCTTGACTAAATGACCCATCCACATCTATTCCTCCTGCATTTCCTCTTTACTCCAAGCCACTCCAGCACTAGCTCCAGGATAGCCTCCCATTTCTACACTTGGCTTTCATCCACCTTTCCCAAATCCAGAGAAGAATTTAATAGAGACACAAGATGCATTAACAAGAGATAAACTTGAACAGGGAGTGGGAAGATGATTGAAGGCTTGAAACCACAGCTCTGAAGAAGGGCCACTGGCCCACTAGTGCTGGTGTCTCTGACAGGGTCATATAAAGTTCATACTGCAAATGTTGGGGAAACTGCAAACTGAATTAAGCTCCTACCAAAGAAAGAAACTGCTGCTGCTGGAGTGATGCTCAGAGGGGCAGGAAGTGGACTGGAGGACCACAAAAAGGCAACAGGAAGCTGACTGAAAAAAAGCAAGTCCCTTCTTCCTTCTGCCTTGCAGTTTCCTCCTAGCATCACCTACTGGCACAGCCAACTGGAGCCACATAACAAAGCTGAAATGTGGTCCCAGAGCATAGAGGAATGCGAGTTCTAGCATCACAAAGTGAGTACAGAATAGAGGATGTGTTTCAGGCTGACAGACAACAGCTGAGTAACTGCCACGGTGACCCCTTGGACACTCAGCGTCCACACAAAACCTGCTACACATATTTGAACATCCATACAGTAACAAGACATCTCTGAGTTTCCCCTGCTAGTCAGATGTAGCCATCCGGTATAGAAACACATTCTCATGACCCCCTAATAATGAGGAGACACAACTCCATAACAGTCATCATACTCATTTCCTGGATTGAACCACACCATCCATCACTGTGCTATTTTAGTAACTCCTAAAATTCTGTGGCCCAACAACTAAATTTTAAAGTTAACCTTCAAGAAAAATTGGAGAACAGACTTCTGGCCAAGATGGAGGTATAGGTAAATACTTTGCCTCCTTGCCCAAAAAAAAGAGGACAACAACAAATTTAAAAAAAAAAAAAAAAAAACCAGAACTGCCAGAAAATCAAATTGTATGGAAGTCTGACAACCAAGGAGTTAAAGAAGAAACATTCATCCAGATTGGTAGGAGGGGCGGAGACAGGCAACTGGGTGCAGAGGACTCACAGCAAGGCAGCAGCTGGTGGACTGGGTGTTCCCATATTCATATGCAGATAAACCAGGGGAACAACTGGGGAGCAAGGCAGACAGTGCAACTCAGGGTTCTAGCATATGGAAATAAAGCCTCAAAACCTCTGACTGAAATAAACCTGTGGGGGTTGAGGTGGAGGGAGAAACTCCCAGCCTCACAGGGGAGTTCATTGAAGAGACCCACAGGATCCTAGAACATACACAAGCCCACCCACCTGGGAATCAGTACCAGAAGGGCCCAATTTGCTTGTGGGTGTTGGCGGGAGGAACTGAAAGCTGGCAGAGAGCTAAGCATGCAGCATTGTTCCCTCTCAGACCCCTCCCCAACATACAGCATCACAATGTGTATTGACCTGCCCTGGTGAATACATAAGGCTCCACCCCTTACTACATAACAGGTGCACCAAGACCAAAAAAAAAAAAAAGGGCCCAAATGAAAGAACAGATCAAAGCTCCAGAAAAAAATACAACTAAGTGATGAAAAGATAGCCAACCTATCAGATGCACAGTTCAAAACACTGGTAATCAGGATACTCATAGAATTGGTTAAGTATGGTCGCAAAATAGAGGAAAAAATGAAGGCTATGAAAAGTGAAATAAAGGAAAATATACAGAGAACCAACAGTGACAGGAAGGAAATTGGGACTCAAATCAATGGTTTGGACCAGAAGGAAGAAGTAAACATTCAACCAGAAGAGAATGAAAAAATAAGAATTCAAAAAAATGAGGAGAGACTTAGGCACCTCCAGGACCACTTTAAATGTTCCAACAGCTGAATCATAGAGGTGCCAGAAGGAGAAGAGGAAGAGCAAGAAATTGAAAAGTTGTTTGAAAAAATAATAAAGGAGAACTTTCCCGATCAGGCTAAGGAAATAGACTTCCACGAACTCCAGGAAGCTTAGAGAGTTTCAAAGAAGTTGGACCCAAGGAAGCACTCACCAAGGCACATCATCATTACATTACCCAAGATTAAAATGGAGAGAATTCTAAAAGCAGCAAGAGATATGGGGGCAGTCACCTACAAAGGAGTTCCCATCAGATTGTCAGCTGATTTCTCAAAAGAGACCTTGCAGGCAAGGAGGGGCTGGAAAGAAGTATTCCAAGTCATGAAAGGCAAGGATCTACATCCAAGATTGCTCTATCCAGCAAAGCTTTCATTTAGAATGGAAGGGCAGATAAAGTGCTTCTCAGATAAGGTCAAGTTAAAGGAGTCATTATCACCAAGCCCTTATTATGTGAAATGTTAAAGAGATTTATCTAAGAAAAATAAGATTAAATATATGAACAGTAAAAAGACAGCAAACTCACAGTTATTAACAACCACACCTAAAACAAAAGCAAACTAAACAAACAACTAGAATAGGAACAGAACCACAGAAAGGGAGATCACATGGAGGGTTACCAACAGGGGAGTGGGAGGAAGAGAGAGGGGGAAAAGATACAGATAATAAGTAGCATAGACTGTAGGGAGAAAATAGGCAGGGGGAGGGCAAGAATAGTATGGGAAATGTAGAAGCTAAAGAACTTATGACACTTATGTGTCATGTTCATGACACATGGACATGAACTAAAGGGGGGGAATGTGAGTGGGAGGGGTGTGCAGGGGGGACGTGAATGAAGAGGGGAATGAGACAACTGTAATAGCATAATCAATAAAATATACTTATAAAAAAGAACAGAAAGGCGGATAAAGTGCTTCCCAGATAAGGTCAAGTTAAATGAGTTTATCATCACCAAGCCCTTATTATATGAAATGTTAAAGAAACTTACCTAGGAAAAAGAAGATAAGAAATATGAACAGTAAAATGACAACAAACTCACAACAATTAACAACCAAACCTAAAAACAAAACAAAAGCAAACTAAGCAATCAACAAGAACAGGAACAGAATCACAGAAATGGAGATCACATCAGTGGTTATCAGTGGGGGAGTGGGAGGGAAAGAGGGGGGAAAAGGTACAAAGAATAAGTAGCATAAATGGTAGGTAGAAAATAGACAGGGGGAGGTTAAGAATAGGAAATGGTGAAGCCAAAGAACTTATATATACAACCCATGGACATGAACTAAAAGGGGGGAATGTGGGTGGGAGGCAGTATGCATGGCAGAGGGGAATAAAGGGGGGGGGGGAATGGGACAACTGTAATAGCATACAATAAAATATATTTAAAAACAAAAAATGTATTTTTTCTTTTTTGGATTGAGAGAGGAAGGGGTTGGAGAGAGAGAGAAGTAGAGAGAGGGAGTGATGGAGGGAGAGAGAGGGGAAGAGAGAGAAACATCACTTTATTTTTCCATCATTTGTGCATTCATTGGTTGATTCTTGTATGTGCCCAGATGGGGGATAGAATCTGCAACTTTGGCTTAACAGGAGGACACTCCAACCAACTGAGTTACCAGGTGAAGGCCAAGAAAAAAAAGAGCAGGAAGAAAATAGTTGATATTTGCAAATACATACACACACACATACATAAAAAAGTAATAAAGATACTATATGAGGTCTGTCCAGAAAGTATCCATCCATGTACTATGAAAAATAGAGACATTTATTGAAGAAGATACAAGAGACATTGTACATAGGACAAAGATGCCTCAGTCCACATCAAAGTAGGCATCTTGGGAACTCACACAGTTCTCCCAAATGCCATCAGCTGCCCCATTGTATTTTCCTGAATCTCATAGAGGGTCTGAAATCTCTTCCCTCTCAAAGGTGATTTCAGTTTGGGGAAAAGCCAGAAGTCACAGGGTGCCAAGTCTGGGTTGTAGGGTGGCTGAGTCACCTGGCTGATTTGATTTTTTGCCAAAAAAAATCTGCGTGAGACATGATGTATGAGCAGACGCATTGTCATGATGAAGCTGCCAATCACCAGTTGCCCATAGATGTGGCAGTTTTTGTTGTACTGCATCTCTCAACCAACAAAGATCATTGAAGTAGCACTCCTATTTGATTGTTTGGCCTGGAGGGGTGTACTCGTGATGGACAATGCCTTCCCAATCGAAAACACAAGTAGCATGGTCTTCATCTTGCTGCAACTTTGCCACACTTTCTTCTTGATCACCTTTGAAGCATTTGTGCCTCAGTTTTACTGCAATGCATTCATTACGTCATTCCTGAAAGCCTTCTGTATCATCTGAATACAGTTCCCAGAGGAATGTTCAAGCTTGATGCAAAATTTGATGCAGATATGTTGCTCTACTTGCTCAGTCATATTTTTATGTTATTGTCTATTTTTTTGCTTTTTAAATTATGTGTTATTGATCATGTGATTATAGTTGTCTCAATTTTTCACCTTTTGTTCCCCCCACCCACCCAGCACCCCTCACTCCCTCAGGCAATCCACACACCATTGTTCTTGATTATGGGTCATGCCTATAAGTTCTTGAGTGGGAGCTCACTGTAGGTAACTAACTGCTTTTTCTCTTTCTGCTTGTAAGGCTCTCTCTTTATATTTAACCTTGGAATTTCAATTATGATGTGTCTTGGAGTGGGCTTCTTTGTATCCATTTTGTTTGGGATTCTCTGTCCTTCCTGGACCTGCATATCTATTTCTTTCACCAAATTAGGGAAGTTTTCTTTCATTATTTTTTCAAATAGATTTCCAATTTCTTGCTCTTTCTCTTCTCCTCCTGGAATCTCTATGATATGAATGTTGAAATACTTGAAGTTGTTCCAGATGCTGCTTATACTACCCTCATTATTTTAGATTATTTTTTTCTTCTCATTGTTCTGATTGTTTTTTTGGTTCCTTATGTTCCAAATCATTTATTTGATTCTCATCTTTACTCACTCTACTATTGTTTCCCTATAAATTGTTCTTTATTTCAATTAATGTATCCTTTGTTTCTGACTGGATCTTTTTTATGCTGGTGAGATCCTTACTAAGTTCCTTGAGCATTCTTATAACCAGTGTTTTGAACTCTGCATCTGACAGATTGTTTATCTCGATTTCATTTAGTTCTTTTTCTGGAGTTTTGATCTGTTCTTTCATTTGGGCCACATTTCTTTGTGTCCTCATTTTGGCAGCCTCCTGTGTTTATTTCCATGTATTAGGTAGAGCTGCTATGACTCCTTGTCTTGGTAGCATAGTCTAATGTAGTAAGTGTACTATGGGGTTTAATGGCACAGCCTTCCATATTGCCCAAGCTGGCTATTCAAGGTGCACCCTTCATGTGGACTGAGTACACCCTCTTCTTGTAGTTGAGCCTTGATTGCTGTTGGCAGGCCAATGAGGGGGACTTACCCAGGCCAGTTAGCTGCAAGGACCAGCTGTGACCACTGACCACCAATTTCTGTCCTCCGTGAAAGATCAGCTGTGCAGGAGCCAAGACCAGTCATTCATGTAGAAAAGTCACTATTATAGGATGGTTGGGCATAAGTTGGATGGGATAAGTCTCCACAGGATGATCTCCAGTGGGGGTAGGGGGTGACAAACAGTGTTAGCCAGGTTGATGAAGTCTCAGATATGACACCCACCTGCTGGCTCTGTGGTACTGTGGGGGAAGGGTTCAGAAAAGGGACAGTTGCCTCTGCCTGACTTTCTATATGAAAGAAAGCTGTCCTCCAGCTCCTGCTTTGATGCCAGACAGTTCAGTTCCTCCCTCTTTGCCACTGGTGCCTTTCAAGCTGCTATCTCAGTGCTGGAGTGCAGAGGGAGTAAGTTTGAGTTAGTCTGTGTGTGGGTTCTTTAAGAGGAACTGCCTGGGACTCCAGAATTTTCTTCTACCAACTCAATCCTTGCTGGTTTTTTAGTGTGAGGTTATGGGGACTTATCTTCCTGACACTGGAACCCTGGACTGGGTGGCCTGCTGTGGGGCTGGGACTCCTCACTCCAGCAATACCCCTCCTGAATTTTTATCCACTACATGTGGATGTGGGATCAGCCCATTCCACGTCTGTGCCCCTCCTAGCAGTCTGAATGGATATGGCTTCTTTAATTCCATAGGTGTCCAGCTTCCCATCAACTCAATTTCTGATGGTTCTAAGTAATGGTTGTTCTATATTTTAGTTGTAATTTTGATGTGGTTGAGTCAGGAGGCAAGCTCTGCTTACTTATATCATTCAGTCATTTTGAATGTGACAGCCACACAGTACATATGCTCACTTAACAGCATCTACCACCGCCACTACTAGTACAGGGAAGTTGTTATTGTTCATGCATGAGCAGTCCAGTCCACTCTACTTGGTTGCCAAGTTACATCAATGTCAGGCAAACCATTCTCATTATATTAACAATGGCAGGACTTTTTCCAGATAGACTTTGTATGTAGCTGCTACAATCATCACTCCTGTAGCTGTTCATGAAGCCATTATTGGTATTCATAACTTTTTTTTCTACTAACCATTCTACATTCTATGTTTCCTTTTTCCTCAGTCAAGTTCTTTATTAATCTTAGGTTTTTACCTGGTGAAGTGACCTAAACCTTTGTTCCTGGATACTCAGTTGTCCTGCCTTGATTGGTTGATGAAATTTCCATTAACTCTCATTATTTGACATTGAAATATTTAGAGGTGTTTTGAAGAGTATCCTGGGTTGAAGACATAGTCCTTCCTATCTTCACAGTGTATCAGCAACACAATTTTTCCTTTGTAATCAGGATCAATCTTTCCACCCAATAAAGCATCTTCCTTATTTATCTGTTCGTTTGGTAGTCTGAGGAACATTAAATGTCCAACTGGCATTTTCATCCTCTAATTCAGTAGAAAACCACTGCTGTGGCCCCTCATGGCAGCATTCCCACCATGATCTCAAGATCATAAAATCAAGATCTCCAGATCAGTAGAATTTGATGTTATGAAAAAGGAAAGGAAATATTCTGCAAGCAGATTTTTTTATATAATAATGAGAAGAAAAACTCCCACTTCTAGCTCTTAATTCCTATATTTACTCTGGTTATGGAAGAGACAGCATCACATAGTCGTCTCTGATTCAAAGCACATATTGCATGTTGTAAGACAGCACGGCATTTTTTTGCAGGATATTGTCTCCAAACTGACTGAGTCTTGAGTAAGAACATTCCACTGTTCTATCAGGCCAAATGCTTCTGTGCATCTAATAGAGTCTGTGGTGTGACCTGAGAATTTCACAGGCGTGAGCCTATCACTGTGTTTTGTTTGCTGTGAAATGAGTTCTTTAATCAGAAGCAATATTGTACAGAATACACTGAAAATGGTGGTGCTAACAGAAGTATTACAGACAGGGAAGGCAAATCTATATCCAAAAGATGTGTCTATCCCAGCAAAATGAATTGTGTCCCTTTCCATGAGGAAAATGATCTAATATGATTAACACACCAGCAGGTAACTGTCTTGTTCCTTTGAGGAACGGTGCCAAGTTGGAGACCCAGTGTTGGTCTGTGCCCTTAATTAGTTCAGCACTCAGGAGCCGCAGTGTAGCAGGCCACAAAGTCAGCCTTGGTGAGAAGGTGATATAGTTCTGGGCCCATGTAGAGCCTCCATTTCAGACAGCATGGCCACTCTACACATGATCCCATTAAGAAATCCCTAGGGTGGCTGGAAATAATGGCTGATGGGCAATAAGAGATTGTCATTTTGTCCATCTGATTAATGAAAGCTTCTTCTTTAGATGATGCCGTTTGGTGAGTATTTGCATAGAACACAAAAATCTCCATACTGTGAGCCCATTCTGAGAGCTCCAGCCACATTCCTCTTTCCCCAGACCCTTTTGTATCAACCTCCCAATCTTGTCCTTTCTGAGTCCCTGGCCAATCAGCCCAAATGTTAGCAAGTGCCCATGAATCACTGCATGTCCATATTTCTAATTATTTCTCACATTTGATTGTCCAGACAAGGTGGACAATCAAATGTGTTGCTCTAAACTACGCTTCTTAGGAGAATTTCCCTCCATTCATGGGCTTTGGGGCCACCTCTCATTGGGACTGTAATTACTGCAATTGTCTGCCTCTCCTTGGTGCCAGGATATCATATAGACCCATCTGTAAAACAGCCTTAGGTTTTTTGTCCTCAGTCAACCAATTGTGAGAAACTCTTTTGGAGGCCATCGATGTGGACTAAGGGAGAGGAAGAGTCATCATTGATGGGCTTTTCATGCAATAAACCCCACAGTTCTAAAGATTTCATCCCCATTCATATATGAAGTGATTTTATCAACTTCCAGTACAAAATACAGATACTGTAGCTACACTTAGAACCCCTAGTAAGATCAAAAGTATTTGAATCATTTTTATATTAATGTTTGACCCAGAAAAATCTACTGGAACATATCTGAAAAAATTTCAAGTACCCAAAGTCTTTACGCCAAGAGCACAAACACAGCTGCAGTGTCTCATTTCTTGATAGTGAAAATAATGTTTCCCTGAGACATCATCTTGGAAACAGATGTTTACGGAGAAATTTCAATCTGCTGTCTTATGTATCTTCATAGGAAAATGATTGAACCAGAATCAGTTTTTGCAGTAATATAAATATAACTCCAGCAATTTCTACAAGCATTTCTTGCAGCAAACACATTGCTATTTAGATAATATATTTCACTAGTATATTACATTCTAGAAACAAACATCTTATTTCAGTAATATAGGTAACAGATTTTCCATGTTTTATATTACTTGACATTTCTCAGATTAAATATATCTTTAAATTTTAATATGAATACATTATGGCAACAAACAAAACAAAACTGTCTTCTTAACCAGTGGTTAAAGGCATTATTCATAGCCAGATTGCCTAGATTCAAATTCTGGCTCTGAAGCTACTAGCTGTGCTACCTTGGGCAAATTACTTAACCTGTGCCTCCGCCTTCATACTTGTGAAATGAGACTAATAATAATATGTCCTTATGGGGTTATTATGAGGTTTAAGAAGTTAATATAGGTAAAGCCCTTGGAAACAATGCTTAGCACTTATAAATAATATCGGAGACCTAGCTGTTTTTCTGAGGCAGCTCAACAAAATGGCTAGAGCAAGACCGTCATTTTCTAATTTTAGCTCTAGAGCTTATTCCCTGTGTAATATTGGACAAGTTATTTAACCTTTTTTGTACCTCAATTTCCTCATCTGTAAAATGGGAATGATAATAATACTTGCCTCATGGATTTATTATGGGTTGATATATGTAAAGTACTGTGACTGGTATACAGTAAGCTCTATGCAATAAACCTTTGCTTTTACCAGCTGCTGTTGCTTAGTTTGAATGCCAGTGAGGCCGGAAAGCCCTAAGAGCTTAGTGAATTTTCAAGTAGCACATCTTCTTAGAACTCACTGAATATTCTTACGGGGCAAACAGGCCAACTTCCAGGATTTCTCCTGGCCAGGGTTCCCTGTGGCTTTCTAGATAAATAGAAGTCTACGTATAATGATATTTATTTCTATTTTAGATGTAAAAAAATAAGGAGATAGATATAGAATCAGCTGAAAGTTGTAATATATTTGAGTTGGCTCAGTTCTATTCTGGAACTGGTTTTTTCCCTACATATTTCTATATCTAAATATTTATGGAAGTATTATCACTTAGCTTCTTTGGTCCTCAATTTTCTCACTTGTGAGAAATGAAAGGATTATAGTGAAAATCTCTCATTTCCCTTCCGGGCATAAAATTCTAAAACTCTAGCATTCTATTCATGTAGCAAGATGATGTTTGGTGTGGTGTGGTCTGAGAGAGATGAAATCTTAGTTGCTATTTGAATCAAATCCATAGTTCAAATACCACTGTTGGTGGCAGCTGCCTAAGCAGTAGGTTTCTATAAATTCTATAATTTCTTGTTACTATGGAGAAAAAGGATCAAAATAAATTCGAATGTTTATAATGATATGTAATTCTACAACTCAATTGCTATAAAATTCTTAAACTACTTTGAAATAACAGAACTTTATGTTTGAAAGTTTCTAAAACCCATACAAAGACAAGCATAAATTTTAAGTTTAAATGAGGAAATATAGGTATGTAAAAGTTCTTCACAGAATATACTTTACAAATGCAAGATGCGATCATATTTAAATCAATGTGGTCTTAACTTATTTTAACAGAAGAGCTTAATGATAATGGAAACGAACCTCTAGTTATTGAGCAAGCATTTAGAAGGCATTCATTCTAAACTGACATCAAAGCATTTTTACGCGATAAGATGTCCAAGTTAGATTTCACGTATATGAAGTCATGCCAGTTGCTAGGAGGATAAGGAGCTTTACTTTGATGGTTTTGAGTTTCCACATTTGCTTTCAGCTACTCTGCCAAAGGCTCATACCCCGCACTACTCAAACCCGTATAGATTTCTCTGATGTTTTTAATGTCAAAACAATTTTTCCATTGACTTTTTGCTTTTATCAGATAGTGAAATGACTTATCCATTGGTAAAATTTGTTCATCTATTATTATGGCTCTTAGTATACCATGTAGTGGTTAATTTTTAGTGTTCTTTAACATGCAGCCTAGACTGTGTTTATCTTTGAAGTAATATAGTGATCCGTTTACCAACGCATATTTGAAAGACAATTTCTTGTGCAAAATAGAGCAAAACCACATTGTCGTGGCTGGCATAATATTTTTAACATTAGCTCATCTCTTCACATACTCTGCAGTATCCCTCTTGATATGTTTCTTTAAAAAAATAGGAACGGGCACAAATAATGCCCTTTTTATTACAAAATCATAAGCATGTAATTCTATAACATAACAATATCACACTCAAGCACACCATATGACATTTTAGGTGAAACGTTCAAATTAAAACTATAAATTATTACACTTACATTATTACCCTACCACCCACACTCAAAGCAGGTGTTACTTCTGCCAGACCTTGTATATAATCCCCAGAAGTGGAATTGTTGGATCATGGCAATTCTGTGTTTAAGTGTTTAAATTTTTGAGGGATCGCCATATTATTGAGCTAAAGTCCTAGAAGAATGATTTACCTATCTAACATTGCTTTTTATATGTGATTGCCAGATATGTGAGGAATATTTAGAAAAGAAAATGGACTTCAGGTATTAATGGACATTCGTGTGGCTAGTGGGGACAGCCAGGAAGAGCCTACTGAGAGGAAATATACTTCAACAAAGAACTTCTAACATCTTTCTGTACTGACACTACTATTAGAGCCAAGTATGTTCACAGCATCATTATTTGCTCCCTAGAATTCTAACATCAGAAGTATAATCAGAATGTGGATTTAAATTTTTTAAAGTTTATTTGTTTGCAAAAAGAAACAAGGAATCTGATATTTCAAATTCCTTAGCTCTAAAAATAGTTCTTCTACCAGGTTTTTAAAACATTAATAATTCTTCCCTGGCCAGGTGGCTCAGTTGGTTGGAGTATTGTCCTATACACCAAAAGGTTGTGGGTTCATTGCCTGGTTAGGACATATACCTAGGTTGTGGGTTTGATCCCCTGTCCAGGTGCATATGGGAGGCAGCCAAAGGATGTTTCCCTCCTACACTGATATCTCTCTCTTTCTCAATAAACATATTCTCAGGTTAGGATTAAATATATATATATGAAAAAGTAATAATTTCTATAATAAGCCATTTTATGTCCTCCTCCAGAATTTATCTTAATGCTGTTTTTAAGAACTAAATATTTATTTATTAAGGCATCTTTAATATTATTTATCCAGTCTTGTGAGAGATCCTAGGAATTTTAAAAACAAGACACTTAATTAGAATCTACTGCTGACATTAAAAAACACACACAGGTAAATGAATTAAAAAGATATTCATGTCTTAGATGCAATAGTACTTCTCAGCACATATGGAAGTGGTGCCAAGTACTCACTAACTTTTGTTTGGGGAGAGACAAATATAGGGATGTTGATACTACTTGCACACTGGACAGACTTTAAAGTTTCCTTAAATGGGAACTGTAGCCTCCAAGTCACACTGAGCTCCAAACTACATAAACAGGTGACATTCCTAGAAGTGACATATCTTCCTGCCCTCTCCTCTCTCTGTCACTCAGCCAGAGAATACTTCAGGACCCACATCACACTCCTCTGGCCGGATCTTTCTTCAGGAGCTTACAACACATACCAATCACTGTCTTACATAGAATGCTAGCAAAGGCTGAAGACTCTTGTCAGAGACAGAGACTTTACCCTCATCAGGTCTGACAGCATCTGAGGTTTTAGCCTGGGGCCGTTTTGAGACTCAAAGCCAATTCATCCTAAAAGGCTTCTCACTCTGTCATCCTCAGTCACTCTCACAATGGCAAATTACAGTCCCTCCTCCACCAACACTTACACTCTGTCCTGTCTTTCCGAGTGTTGCTGTCATTCTACTGCTTTGTACTCACTCCCCAATAAATCACTCTTTCTCTTGCGGTTGCCCATGCTCCCTAGTTCTCTTTTACTATGCCTTTTGGACATCTCCCTCCAACTACCAACCAAACAGCCAAACAAGCAGCACACCCTTTCTTAAAGACATTGAATATACTTTAAAGTGTTTTCCTCTTTGAATTGTCTGCTAGATACTTTACAGCCCATTTTGTGGATGAACTATACTTCTACTTTTGGTTTATAATCTTATTATTTCTCTTTTTCTTCATTTCTAATACTTTTTAAAAACTTTGCTATGGTGTTACTATCTTTGTAAAACCTCCTTATATACCTTTTAGAACCATATGAGATTATAGTAAATGAATAATTGGCATTTACTTATCACCTATCCAAAATGCATTTCTTCTTCACTAACACCAGCTTTACTTCCAATATCAAAGTGCCCCACATCAAACAATTTTGATTTTTCAGCTCCTTTAATACCAGGAGTGGTCATTTGACATAGTTTGAGCTAATGAGATGTAAATGGAAGTCTACTTCAGAGTTTTCAGGAAAACTATTGTTTTACTGTTAAAAGGGTCATATTCCTCTATGCTCCTCTTCATCTATTCATATTTTAAATGTAGATGCTTCATAAGTTCCTATGCTTTATCTTCCTCTTGCTCTATATACAGTATTCTTATCTTCACCCACAGCTTTTATCATCACACATACATAGTGTTATTAGTAAGGCTTCTCCAGAGAAATAGAACTAATAGAGATATGTATGTGTTCTGTCCGGAAAAAGCCCAGCCGTTGTTAATATGATGAGAATAGTTTGTGCAACGTCCATGTAACCTGGCAGCCAAGGAAGGTGGACTGGAATGTGCATGTGTGAACAATGATGACTTCACTGTACTAGTAGTATGGGTGGTAGATGCTGCTGAGTGAGTATATGTACCGTGTGGCCATCACATTCAAAATGACTGAGGGAGTAAAGCAACAGATCTGCATCAAATTTTGAGCTAAGCTTGAACATTCCTCCATGGAAACTATTTGGATGACTCAGAAGGCTGCAGCTATAGTCAACAGCTATGGTGACTGGCAGCTTCATCGTGACAACATGCCTGCTCATGCATTGTCTCATGCAGAGATTTTCGGTGAAACATCACATCACCCAGGTGACTCAGCCCCCCTACAGCCCAGATTTGGCACCCTGTGACTTCTGACTTTTCCCAAAACTAACATCACTTTTGAAAGGGAAGAGATTTCAGACCCTCAATGAGATTCAGGAAAATACAACAGGGTAACTGATGGCAATTGGGAGAACTATGTGAAGTCCCAAAGTGCCTGCTTTGAAGGGGACTGAGGCATCATTGCCCTATGTACGATGTTTCTTGTATCTTGTATCTTCTTCAGTAAATGTCTCTATTTTTCATATTACATGGCTGATACCTTCGGGACAGAGCTCATATATTAATGAAGATATTTATCATGGGAAGTGGCTCATGTGATTATGGAGGCTGAGATATGCTATGACATACCATCTGAAATCTGGAGAACCAGACAGGCCGGTCTGACACCAAAGGCCTGAGAACACTGGGGGCTGCTGGTGCAAGTCCTGGAGTTCAAAGGCCTGCAAACAAGAAACTTCATTGTCTGAGTACAGCAGGGGATGGATGTCCCAGGCTTAAGAAGATTTGCCCTTCGTGTGCCTCTTATTCTATTCACACCCTTGATGGATTGAATGATGCTCACTCACACTGGTGTGGGTGGATCTTCTTTATCAGTCTAGTGATTCAAATGCTAAACTCTTCCAGAAACATCTTCACAGCCATACTCAGCAATACCGTTTTACCAGCAATCTGGGCATACCTTAGTCCAGTCAAGTTGACCCATACAATTAACCATCACAATGATCATGCCAAAGAATTTGCTTTGGAATTTCAAAACAGTATTTCTGGCTTCTGGCTATCCTGTAAGCATCTCAAACATGAGCTCATTCTTTCCACAAGATATATATTTTTCTCTCCCTTTTTGTATCCTGGTTAACAACATCACGATCTACCCTATTGCCCATATGGGAAATGAGGATTCACATTAGAATCTTGGCTCCCCATCACCTTCCACACCCATATTCCACATCTAAATCTTGTTGCTCTGTTCCTTTAACATTTGTTGTATTTTGGTAATTCCTCAGCCTGACTTAGAACCTTTGACTCTTCCATAATTTCTCCTCCATGTTGTGAACCCCGCATGAGCAGGGAGTATAACTTGCTGACTTCTACGACCCTAGCTAGCCCAGGTAATAGGGTTCTTGTTAAATATTTATTTTCTGGCTGGCTAAAACTAATATTTAAATCTGATTGTGTTATTCTAGCACTTAAAGGTTTTTAATAACTTCTAATTACTTATCTAAATACCTTCGTATCTTATAAAAGGTATTTCATCATTCCTATGTGCAGATTTTTTTGGCATATAGAACAGATGTACTCAGATGCCTAAAGCTTGTAAACCCTTCAGTCTGCTTTTACGTTTTTCTGTCACTTCCCTCATTATATAGCTTTCCACGACCACTCATGCTATTAGTGTGCTTGCTACCACTTGCCTTGTCTTCCTTTCTGATCTGCTGCTTCTTTGCTGCGATAGGCAGGGAAAATAGGGACTGACTGAGAGTTCAAAGGGCTACCTTCTGGGTAAAGTTCATGAATATTAGTGTACAAAAATTATAATTTCTTACCCTGCCTGGTTTAGCCCAGTGGACTGAGCACTGGCTTGCAAACCAAAAGGTCGCTGGTTAGATTCCTAGTCAGGTCACATTCCTGGGTTGCTGGCCAGGTCCCCAGGTTGGGGCATGCAAGAGGCAACCAAGTGATGTTTCTCTCCCACATTAATGTTTCTCTCCCTTTCTTTCTCCCTCCCTTCTCCTCTCTCTAAAAAATAAATAAATAACATTAAAAATTATAATTCTCATTTGGTTTATCACAGTTTTCCCTCTTATTTCCCACTTCTTGGTTACATTACAGAGCTGAGAAGTTGCTAGATAAATGTCTTTTAGACAAGTGAGGTATACTTATATATAAAGCAATGTAAAAAGTGAAAATTATATGGCAGCTCTGAGGAAACTAGCCTATATGCAAATCAGTAATCAAGTACTTAAAAATCTGAACCAGTAGTAACTGTCTCTCTCATTCTGTTTTCTGGTACTTTATCCCCAGTCCATTCTTATCCTACTTTGCTGTCATTGCAAATTCAAGCATAGATGGTAAGTGTAAAGGAATGAAAAGAACCATAACAGAGGAGTCTAGAAACATGTTAATGTTTTCAATTTTCTATGCCATAATTCTTAGTAAAGAGATCATGTGAAATCAGTCTGGCATGTGAACACCTTATGTCTCCTGTCCTCACATAAGGTAACTTAAGTAGGACTATTATTTAAATAAATATATCACTGATGTTTTTTAAAGGGGGTCCTGTTCATAACCTATTTGACTGTTTCCCTAAACAAAAGCAAAAACTAAATCTACTGGACAACCCTTACCTGCATGTGAGCTGATTATTACTGCCAAAATAGGGCATATATTTTAGTCATTAGGAAATACCTTAAATGATAACACTTTTAAGAGGTGTCCATTATACCATGTACACTTGAAGAGAGAGACACTTGAGAAAAGCAAATAAGCAAATACACATGACCCATTAGAAATTCTCAATTAGAATAAGCTGGGAGAGTCTGGCATGGAGGAATACGACAGAAGCAGCTTCCCTTTGAGCTGAGGCTTGTTTATCCTGCTTATCTGAAGTCGGAGCCAATAATCCCAATGATCCCAAGAATGGTGATAAATGTTTTTCCTCATTTAGAAAGAGCCAATTGACAGAACCTTTGCCAATGGGTCAATTCCTGCTCTTAGTAACACGATACCAATAGGGCTGTTCTGATTTAATGCTGGTGCATCATGTGCTTTGAGTTGTTTTTCATTAGCAGAGATGGATTTACACCCATTCTCCTGCTTTCTGGCTCAGTGCCTTTTACAACCACCTGAATGCACTTAAGAAACAGGAGGATGACATTAGTATTTAGGAAACTAAACCAAGCTACCTGACCCGTGGGAGTTTGACCTTAGCATCTGTCAAATGCCAGGTTGAGAGCCCTCTGCCTTCAAAGCCAATGGTGGGACAAAGCCATATGTTCCCAAACAGAGGCTGCTGTAGCACATCTTTGCTGGATTCCACAGAGGGGTGTGTGTATGTGTGTGTGTGTGATTCCCCCTTGATTCAATTCTTTTAGCCCAAGCAGACCTAAATTTTAAGTATATTTTAGGTCTCTGCCATTTTCTATTTATGTCTACTAGTTTTTATTGTCACTTAGCCTACTTGATTTCTGTCTTTGGCCAATCTCTGATTCTACTTTTGCTTTATTTTACTAGGTCGCGTTGACCTGCTTGTACCCTCCTCTGTATCTGGCTGCTTTTGCTTTAGCTCTTCCATAGTAGTCTGTAGGGATTGATTTATGGTGCACCACTAGATCTGGAGAGCTACATTAGGACAGTGTAAACTGGCTTGTCAGACATTGTGCCCTCCCATCTTATAAAGTGATTTTATTTGTGGGCTTTTGAGTTGAAGTTGGCTGACGTGCTTGAATTTTGATCTATAAGTAAGAATCTTGTGATGGGGAAGGCTAGAAACTAGCAGTTCTTCTCTCAGTTTCCATCCTTTACATTTATAACCTGAATACTGAGTATCCATGGGAGAAAATGCTTCATTTACGAGGTAGATAATAATTTTAGAAACAATTTGGATTTTTTATTTCACAAAAGTGAGCACGGACTAATAACTCCATTAATTGATATAAATGTTAGAAAAAATCTTATTTTTCCTTAAGTAACTAATGACATCATATGTGAACTAAGTGATTTCTATAATTTTCAGATTGACTCTCAGCTAAGAGCTAATTGTTCAGACCAGCACTAAGGAGGCTTGCACCCCTACAAATTGCCATTTCACATATTTTTAACTCCTGCTTTACCTCCAACACTCAGAATATAGTGCATTTCAACTTTTATTGAATTGTTTCATTGCAGAGGCAATGAATGTATTTGTTGTAAGGATTAAATCATTTGGAACACAGCCTAGTACATAATATAGTTGTTTGCTATTATAATATTAAAATTATAATAGTAAATTAGTGTTAAGACAGCGCTGTATGAAATTTAGCCAGAAATATCTGAATTTAGTCTTGGGCTTGTTGCTCCTTCTCTTTGTTTTAGTGTTGAGGGAGCTGTATGCACAGCAGGAGCAAAACAACGCAAAAATAATATCTCATTGTTAACTAGATCTTTGGCTCCAAATCCTAACATAAAACTCCAGAGAGATGGACCAGAAAAAGGAGAAAATTCTACTTCTTTAGAGGCCATAGATACCGAGAGCCAAAGAAACCAATTGGCCAGCATTTTCTCTTTGTCCTACCTCATCACCTACTCACACCCAAGTCTTGAAATTTGCCATTCCAGTGGTATAAAAATGACACATACAAGAGCTAGAGAACAAGGGACAAATAATGAGAGAAAAATCATTCCCTGAGCATTGAGCTATCTATGCCAGACCGTCTCATGCCAGGGTAAGACACTGAGCTTCATTGTGAAGCCTGGGAAAAAGGAGAACAGAAAAAGGCAAGGTGGTTTAGGCTTCTACCAAGTCCTAAGCCTGACTTCCACAATCTCATGGGTGCATCAAGGAGAAGAAGAGGAAGCACTGGTTCAGTTTTGAAGGTACAACACTAGCTCTTATCTATTACTGCTGTCCTACTCTTGGTAGGGCATTTGATAAATGGTCACACACCAAGTCACTAACCATGACCACTACAATGTTCCTTAAACCAAACCAAACCATAGACACTTCTCCTAGTGGACTGAGTCAGAGCTCGAAAGACTAGAACAAAGAGTACTGCCTATGGTTAACACCAGTCTTCCAGGATTGTGAAGACAATTGATAATGATGTATGTGATATACATGGCACAAAGTAGGTTCTCAAAATGCATCTATATTTCTTCACTTTGCTACTATTATTATGAAAGAAAATCTTCTATGCTAGTTACTGAAACACACAACTGAATGAAAAAGCAAAAATTGATGGCTACAGCTGGTACAATACAATACTTGGGTACAGATTTAAGAAACTTAAAATGAGTACAGAATCTGACAGCTATGTTTCATCCAGATTTATATCACATTTAGAGTTTGGCTGGGATGTTAGCCAAAAGAGATTTGCTATAGTTTCATGAGATAAAATTATGGCATGAATCATCAGCTCTCTCATCTATTCAAGTAAAGTTTTTTTCAGAGGATTTTAAGATGACAAACGCGGTTCATAATTTGATGTATATGTGTTTCTGCAATTTGAGTCTTTAATTTCAAACAGTATGGTGGAGAGGGCATGCATTATCTCCAGCTACATGTTTGGGTTCATAAAATGACAATTAAGTGAAGGAATGCAAAAACATAGGGTTTTTTTTTCTATTTAAAAGAAGGCAGAGGTTCTATTTAAAAAGATGCTTGACATTTTCCAGGCTAAACTATTATTTATAGTACATACATCACAAAAATATAGATTATCTTTGTGAGCAAGGAATTTAAAAACCAATTAGCATGGGTTTTTGACAGTATAAGACGCATGCAGAATGTTGGAAGAGCTCATACTGAGATCATCATCTGGTACTGCAGCCACACAACATTCAAGTCCAACCTCAGAATTCCTGACATTTGCTGTGGAGATGAAAATGTGGGCTTTAAAAGACCAGCCCAATAATATTGTACCAGGGTAATTAGATATTTTTTATTTTACACTGGAATTTTAGATTGATAAACTTTCACAATAAGCTAAATTAATCTTTAATCTTTACCATTATAATAACCTCTAGGTACTGGCATCTGGCATTCTACCGATGTCAGTTTAGTGCCCTTAAAAATAATTTCAAGAAGTATTAGAAAAAGAGAGTAGTTAAGATAAGGCCCAATCTAATTTATATCATTTAAGTAGATGTGTTATTTAGACTAATTCTGCATAAACTTTTTTTAAAAGACTTAACTTCTCTGTCACTTGGTTTCTTCTCCTATAGTATGGGCATACCTTCCTTGATTTTTAGGAGGATCACATTAGATAATTGTGAAGGGGGCTCCATCCACAGGGTACCCCCAGCCACCAGAGATGAGAATAAGTCTATCAAGACGTGATCTGCTTGGGGAGGGAAGGTGGCCAATCTCTCAAAGGAGAAGGGCCAAGAGCCTTTTCCTCAATGGGCTTTTATTGGGTTCATTTGCTAAAGAATACAGGTAAAGCTCATTAATCATTGTCAGGCAATAAGGATTAAACAATATATAATAAAGAACTCTGAGGGCATATTTTGAGTCAGGGTCAGGTAGCTAAAGAGCAATAAAACTTTTGAGGAACAAACTCACTTCTTACTTGGACCCTCATTTAATTGAGAGCATTCTAAACAAAGCAGGTTTCAAAGGATTTTACATATTCTTTCTTAGGCCTGATTGCCTGGGAAACCTGCCCTTTGCAGCACAGGGCTGCACCACCCTCTGTCATTGTTTCAGCTTAAGGCATTGTCTCAGGTTTAAGTCAGGCAGGGGTAGTAAGGCAGCCAAGAGATTAGGAGACTTCTTGCAGACACAATGAGGACTCAGGCTTTGTCAAAGGATCCATCACCCCCTTTTGCTATATCCCCTAAAGTCCTTCCTTGGGGGTCTCCCAGGTGATCATGCGTGTCTTAGGTTGTGCCCCCCTTGGGGAATCTTACCCATCATTGGCTAACCGACCAAGCATTGGGGGCCAGTTATGAATGAAGTAAAGTGGGCAGGGGCGGTGCTCCTGCCAGGGAGATAAGCTTTGTCTCTTTAGTGGCTTCTGGTCCAGAGGTTGCCCACTCAGCCTTAGCCATGGGGGTTTATAGCTTCTGAAACCAGGCAGGGCAGTTCCCAACAGATAATATATTTAATATCCTAAGACTATCTGCTGATTTCTCAAAAGAAACCTTACAGTCAAGAAGGAGCTGGAAAGAAGTTTTAAGGCAAGGATGAACATCCAAGATTACTCTATCCAGCAAAGCTTTCATTTAGAATGGAAGGGCAGATAAAGTGCTTCCCAGATAAGGTCAAAGTAAAGGAGTTCAACATCTCCAAACCCTTGTTATATGAAATGTTAAAGCGACTTATCTAAGAAAAAGAAGATCAAAACTATGAACAGTAAAATGACAATAAACTCACAACTGAACCTAAAAAAAAAACAAAAACAAGCTAAACAAACAACTAGAACAGGAACAGAATCACAGAAATGGAGATCACATGGAGGGTTACAGTGGCGAGAGGGAGGGGGAGAGTTGGGGGAAAAGGTACAGAGAATAAGAAACATAAATGGTAGATACAAAATAGACAGTGGGAGGTTAAGAATAGCATAGGAAATGGAGTAGCTAAAGAACTTTTATGTACAACCTATGGACATGAACTAAGGAGGTGAGGAATGCTGGAGTGTGGAAGGATGAAGGGCAGAGGGGGATAAAGGGGAGACAAAATTGGGACAACTGTAGTAGCATAACTAATAAAATATACTTAAAAAAACGGAGTTCTTAGAATAGCACTTGGCACACAGTAAGCATTCCACATAAGATATATGTTACCAGGACCAGTAGTTTTATATGGGAAATGATTGCTTAATATGTAGTTATACGAGAATAAATAAAACTCGTACTGTTTTAGCATTTACCCCAAATTTGGAGAAAATATTTTATGTTTCCTAATCAATAAAAATAAAATTTCTGAAAAATACCCAATGAACAATTAATATTTAGTAATACAGTAATATGTTACATAATTACTACTCATTAAGCATAAGAAACAAAATAAATGTAAAAACACTATGCATAATATTGTACATAAGGTAGTGCTTATTATTGTCACATATTTTACTGCATAAAATTTCCCCCTGAATTCAGAGGTTCCCTAGAAAACCTTCCATTGTAGATTATTAGTATGTTAGACCCCCACTGTAACACAACTCATTAGTAATGAGATCTGTATACTTGTGTTAAATCATTTCCACTGAAAGTTATGTCTCATTGTAAAACTTCTTAGTAATTTATTACTTTGTTTAAGCTATGGGTCAGAGAATATTTCCCTGAAAAACAAACAGTATAAGACCAAAAGAGGCATTCATTTTCCTCACAAACATCAGGATATTTCTATATTTGTGTTTAGTAAAACAAGTAATTTCCAACATAACACAGCAGCATAGTAGGCATAATTGTTTTCCCAGATGTGTATAAGTTCTGAATCACTAATCGTTAGCTCTGCAGGATAAATTCATAACATTTGGTCTTAAAAAAACCCACTCTTTTTCAATCTTCTGCATATTTTATGTACATTGTTTTCTCTCATAAATTCTAATTATATTGATGTATGAGTATATTCAGCCTCATTTCCTATCTCCTCTTTAAAGTCTAGAATGGATACTTTCAAGTCCAGACAAAGAAGAATAAGAATGTCAGAAAAGGATTAAAAAATGGAGTTTCCATAACTCTCGAAATTAATAAGAAAAAGATGGGAGAAGAATGGCATGAAAAAGGCGAATGAGAAGTACTGAGTCTAATCTAGTTCTGATCTTAATCTGTTTCCTTGTCTGACTACAAACTTTGGAATTGTCTTTGACCTCCAGTTATCAGAAGACTTAAATGAGTTCGATATTCAAGATAACTCATTTACATGGATATCAGCAGACAAGCTGATGTTTACTGTCTGTTGGGAGCTCAGCTAGAACTTTTTTTAGTTAGTTAGTTTGTTTGTTTATTAGAGAGGGGAAGAGAGAGAGATAGGAGAGAAACATCAATGTGTGGTTGCCTCTTGCACACCCCCTGCTGGGGACCTGGCCTGTACCCTAGATTGGGAATCGAACTGGCAACCCTTTGATTTGCAGGCTGGCAGTCAACCACTGAGCCACACCAGCCAGGGCTCAGCTAGAGTTTTGAAGTTTTGACAGTGCCTACACATTTTCCCTGAGGCTTGTTTTTTACAGCATGATGGCTTGTCTCCGAAGGGGAGCTTCTTGAGTACTAAGTGTCTTCAGAAAAAGCATTTCAAAAGGCCCAGGTGGGAGACTGAAAACGTATGTTCTAACCTTGGAAATCCTGAAATATTACTTCCAGTGCATTCTATTGGCCAAGCAAGTCAAGAGAGAAAATTCAGAGAGAAGAGAAGAATTGGAGTCCATCTTTCAACAGGACATGTAACAAAGAATTTGTAGCTATCCTTCATTAACCACAAATTTGAAAAAAAATTCTAAAAATGAAAATAATTCTGAAAAGATTAAGAACTCCATTCAAGGGGCTCACAGAATATTTGACAAAAGGGTAAGAATTAGCTTTGCAAGTCCAAGCCTCCAGCAGGTGCCAGGCCTGTTAGCTGCCCAGAGCCGAGGGGGTTGTGGAGGACGATGCTGAAGGCCTCCAGAAGCAGAAACCACAGGCACAGGGCTGCCCAGCCCACCTGTCTCTATTGACAAAAGCCTTTGTCTCACAGATCACAGCTGCAGAACCTTGGCCTGAAAATGCTACACTATATCAGCAACTGAAAGGGGAGTAAATTTTGCTTTCTGCCAATGTTGCTTCTCTTGCTGTGCAGGCCTTTTTGCAAATGTGTAATCAGCCAATCAAAGTGGTTTGAATGGTAAATGCAGAATATAGGTCTCCATCTGATAGAGTACCTTTTATTCATGTAGGGAATCAAGTAGTATCAGAATTTGGTCCAATAGTCCAATTCATTAAGACCAAGGGTTATTCTGTTAGTGACAGGCTGAATCCAAAAGCAGAAATGAAAGCCTACGTGGAATTAGTCAACAACATGCTGTTGCCTGAAGAGTTGTACTTTTGTGGTGTGATGAAGCCACAGTGGGGGAGATCACATGTGCTAGGCATGGATCTCCTTACCCTTGGCCTCTGAATTGTATTTTGGCCTATCAGAAACAGTGGGAAGTCAAATGTAAGATGAAAGGTATTGGATAAGGTAACAAGACTCTGGACCAGGTCTTAGAAGATGTTGACCAGTGCTGTCAGACTCTTTCTTGAAGTCTGGGAACACAACCGTGTTTCCTCCAGAAGCAGCCTACTAGACTAGAGGCACTGGTGTTTGGCCATTCTGTACCTCATTCTCACCACACAACTGACCGATGATGAACTTTCTCAGAAGAAAAGTTATAGCGACCCCCTTGCTTTCTGTAGAATAATTGAACAACACTATTTTGAAGACTGTGGTGAAGGCAGCTCATCCATCAGATTGTCTTAAAGTTATGTGTTAATGTAGATATTTAAAAAAAATTAACTTTTGAAATAAGTGTTATTTGAATGATATATCAAAAATTTAAAACCAAAACACTGCTTTTTGAAACTCAAATTATATAATGTATTCTATACATGTACTTTGTACTGTTGCTTGTATACACATTGGAGTTATTCTGAATGACTTCATTTGGTATGTTACACTCTATATCTTGCAATTTTTGTTTTCTTGAAACTTGTATGCATAAAAATAAACTTAAACAACTGTAAAAAATAGTGATCTGAAAGATAGAACTAGAAGAGAATAATTAGAATATGGAATCCCAAAGATAATAAAAGATAGTTTAAAAAAGATAATGAAGCCCTGGCTGGTGTGGCTCAATGGATTGAGTGCTGGCCTGCGAACCAAAGGGTTGGGGGTTCAGTTCCTAATCAGGGCACGTGCCTGGGTTGTGGGGCCAGGTCCCCAGTAGGGGGCACCGCATGAAAAGCAACCACACGTTGATGTTTCTCTCCTTCCCTGTCTAAAACTAAATACATAATCTTTAAAAAATTTGATATTAAATCCTGAAAAATTTGATACTAAAAATAATCTTTAAAAAATTTGACATTAAAAAAGACAATGGAAACCAGAAGTTAATGGAATAATTTTTTTCAATCAGCTGAAAGAAAACAATTACCAAACTTAACTTCTATAATGTTGACATAAGAAATGTCCAAACCTGTAGAAAATTTTTCTAAGAGTTTATTTGAGCCAAACTGATGATATATGCTGGGGAGCAAGATATCAAATGCTCTGGAGAATAAAAGTTTTGCAGTTTCTTTTATGCATGTGAGAGTAAGCAGGGAAGTAAGGAAGATTCCATGAAAGTGGGAAAAAACAAGGTGAGGATTGGATTACAGGGTAGTTAACAAGATTATGTGCTCTCTGGAGAGTAGGTATGGTTTATTTCAAAGGTGCATTAACCTACATGCACAAAATAATAGACAGGACTTGCTTAAGGCAAAGGACCTTTGCCTTTTACTAAAAAAGTCTGTGGTGGGGCATGACCTGCTCAGTTAGGAATTTATGATTTATTACACTTCCCCCCTTTTTTGTATATAATACTTGGAGAAAATATTCTTCAGGAATGCTTTACATAAACAAAAATTAAGATAATTCATCACCAGCAGACCTATAGGAAAGGAAATACTAACAGGGTGCTCTCTAGGCCAAAAAAGAAAACAGTCCTAAGTAGAAGTTCTCTGATATGAGAAGAAATGAAGAGCACAAAAGTACCAAGTGTGTGAATACATTTTTTGAATGAACATGGACAGTATAACATAATAATAATTTTGAGGGGAGTTCAAAATATAGATAAATTGATAATGCTAGCATTTATAACCAACAAAGGAGGTTAAATAGAATTAGGTTCTCTGGGGAGAAATTAAAGCATTAATTATCACCAGAATTTGACTCTCAAGAATATATTTTTGAGTCCAAGTAAAAACTCTTAGATTTATTGTAAATTGATTTACGATATTAGTTTACAATCCATTGAGCTCAATCTATTGAGCTATATATACTAGCCAGAGCTAATTTTACAAATATGTTCATAGCTATATCTTTTTATTTCTTTAAATCATACTTATTTTTCAATCCAGTTTTTTCTAACAGTCTTAGTCTTCTATTTTCATATTTGTCTCTTTTATACTTTTAATCATCTTTATTGAATATATCTGATATTTTTATCTGTGTTTTCGAAGTCTAATCCTGCTATTAATTTTGTCTACTGACCCTTGCATGTTTGCTTGCATGCATGTTTTGGACTGTTTGCTTGCATGTTTTATAATTTTTGACTTGACTCATTTTCAGTGTAGTTTTATCTCTGAGGGTCTTGTGCAGCCCAAGTTGAAGGTATGTTCACCTATAGCCAGCTTTCACTTCCTTCTGTCAAGTGTCCCAGAGATGTTCCTAGTTGGCGACTACAGTTGTGTCCAGAAGCATTCAATGGACAATCCTATTTGTTTTTCCATAGCAACATTTTAGTATTTTCTTTTGTAATACAATTTCTGGAATCATGACTCCACAGCTAATTTTTTTTAAAGATTTTATTTATTTATTTTTAGAGAGAGGGGAAGGGAGGGAGAAAGAGAGGGAGAGAAACCTCGACATGTGGTGGCCTCTCACGTGGCTCCCATTGGGAACTTGGCCTGCACCCCAGGCATGTGCCCTGACTGGGAATCAAACTAGTGATCTGTTGTTTCACAGCCCGCGCTCAATTTACTGAGCTACACCAGCCAGGACCACATCTAATTTTTAAAGACCCTAAAGCAAACATCATTTTATCAAAATTTAAATGATAGGTTTGGAATATTTTGAACTGATTTCCTTATACAAATACAGAAATTTCATTATTTAAAAGCTTAAAGCTACGACATTATTCTTAATGCAATAAATATGTATCCTGGTAAGAGCAAAATTAAAACATTTTAATATTTAAAAATATCTTTTTATGCCATGGCTGGTGTGGCTCAGGGGTTGGTGTCATCATACAAAGCGAAGGGTGCTGGTTTGATTCTTGGTCAGGGCACATTCCTGGGTTGCAGAGCAGACCCCCCAGCTGGGGGCGTGCAAGAGGCAACTGATTGATGTTTCTCTTCCACATAGATGATTCTGACCCTCTTTTTCTCCTTCCTTTCCCCTCTATCTAAAAATAAATAAAATATTAAAATATTTTTTTTCTTACTGATTTTAGATAGAGAGAGGAAGGGAGAAAGAGAGAGAGAAAGAAACATCAATTTGATGTTCCACTTATATATTCATTGGGTGCTTCTTGTTTGGAATCTGACTGAAGATAAAACATTTGGTATTATAATACTTGATATAATTTGTATAGTGTTAACTATGTGTTTGACTCTATGTTATTTGTCTCTCTAATAAATCTAGATGTTTTTTAAATTAAACATTTTTTAAAATTTTGTTTTAATTGTTGTTGTGGTACAATTTTCTATCTTTTACTCCCATCCCAACCCACCCACCCAGCCCTCCCCTCCTCCCTCCCACTTTCACCCACCCCTAGTTTTTATCCATGTGTCCTTTGTACTTCTTCCTGTAAACCCTTCCCCCTTTCCCCTGAAATTCCCTCTCCTCTCCCCTCTGAACACTGTCAGACTGTTCTTTATTTCAGTGTCTTTGGTTATATTTTGCTTGTTTCTTTGTTTTGTTGTTTTTTTCAATTAGTCAATATAAAATATTATATTGGTTACAGGTGTTCAATTTAGTGATTAGACTTTTGTGTACTTATGATCAGTCTGATAAGTCCAGTATCAAAAGATATATATTATTATTCCCTTTTTTAAATGGGGATACCGAGGCTCAGAGAATTGTGGATCAGGGACTCAGAGATCTTTCTGCTTGACTTCAAAGCCTAGACTTTATTAGCAAAATGTAAATTTATTGTATATTTTATAAAATATGTTGCAAACAGATACATCCAGGGCAGCTGTACAGGTTTGTGTTTTTTGTTTTGTTTTGTTTTGCTATAGTTATTTAAGGGCCCAGGGCAATATCTTAAACATCTTAAAAATTGCTGATATTCTAGAGCAGGGGTCCCTGACCTCCTGGCTTCAGACCTGTACCTCCTCAGGGCCTGTAAGGAACAGGGCCATTCAGCAAGAGGGAGGCCTGAATATAATGTGCTCGAATCATCCCCAAACCATCCCCTCAACCCCCCATCTGTGGAAAAATTGTCTTCCATGAAACTGGTCCCTGGTACCAGAAAGGTTGGAGACCACTGCTCTGGAGAACACTAGAGCATCTTACACCAACAATTAAGTGCTCCAGTTCAAAAATAACACACATTGTTTCTGCTCACAGCTCACTGCCCACTACTGGTCACTCTTCCCACACATAAGTGGGCCAAGAATTGCAATCCTTCTATATGCCTAGGAGGCAGAGATATTTAATGAGCTAAATATTGAATGAATATCAAACTGAATATCAACTTCAGCTAGTGACTCGTTCTCTTCAGGGTCATAATAATAGTGCCAGACATCACATCCAGAGAAAAAGCAATATCACACTATTCTTTTTAAAAAAATATATTTTATTGATTATGCTATTACAGTTGTCCCATTACCTCTCTTAATTCCCCTTCACCCTGTACATGCTCTTCCACCCACATTCCTCCCCTTTAGTTCATGTCCATGTGTCATAAGTTCTTTAGCTTCTATATTTCCCACACTATTCTTGCCCTCCCCCTATTTTCTACCTACCATCTATGCTACTTATTCTCTATATCTTTTCCCCCTCTCTCCTCCTCCCATTTCCCTGTTGCTAACCCTCCATGTGATCTCCATTTCTGTGGTTCTGTTCCTCTTCTAGTTGTTTGCTTAGTTTCTTTTTGTTTTTGTTTTAGGTGTGGCTGTTAATAACTGTGAGTTTGCTGTCATTTTACTGTACATGTTTTTTATCTTCTTTTTATTAGATAAGTCCCTTTAACATTTCATATAATAAGGGCTTGGTGATGATGAACTCCTTTAACTTGACTTTATCTGAGAAGCACCTTATCTGCCCTTCCATTCTAAATGAAAGCTTTGCTGGATAGAGCAATCTGGCATATAGGTCCTTGCCTTTCATGACTTGGAATACTTCTTGCCAGCCCCTCCTTGCCTGTAAGGTCTCTTTTAGAAATCAGCTGACAGTCTGATGGGAACTCCTTTGTAGGTAACTGTCTCCTTATCTCTTGCTGCTTCTAGGATTCTCTCCTTCATTTTTACCTTGGCTAATGTAATTATGATGTGCCTTGGAGTGTTCCTCCTTGGGTCCAACCTCTTTGGGACTCTCTGAGCTTCCGGGACTTCCTGGAAGTCTATTTCCTTTGCCAGAATGGGGAAGTTCTCCTTTATTATTTGTTCAAATAAGTTTTCCACTTGTTGCTTTTCCTTCTCCTTCTGGTACCCCTGTAATTTAGATGTTGGAACATTTCACGATGTCCTGGAGGTTGCTAAGCCTCTCCTCATTTATTTGAATTCCTATTTCTTCATTCTTTTCTGATTGTTTTTTTCTTCCTTCTGGTCCACTCCACTGATGTGAGACCAAGCTTTCATTCCATCACTATTGGTTCTCTGTACATTTTTCTTCATTTCACTTACTGTAGCCTTCATTTTTTCATCTAATTTGTGACCAAAATCAACCAATTCTGTGAGCATCCTGATCACCAGTGCTTTGAACTGTGCATCTTATAGGTTGGCTATCTCTTGGTCACTTAAAAGTACTGTTTCTCGGGCTTTCAATTCTTTATCAGCCATCTTTTTTTTCCTTTTGTCTGGTTGCACCAGTTAGGTATGAGGGGCGGAGCCTTAGGTGTTGACGAGGTCGGGTCACCTCAGTCACTGGGACGTGACATTGATGTGGGGGCGGGGTCCGAGAGGGAACAATGGCGCTTGCTCCGCTCTATGTTGAACCTCAGTCCCTTCCACCACTTCCCCCAAGCAAACTGGGCCCCTCTAGTGCCAATTTCCATGTGGGTGGGCTTGTGCACACTGTGGGACCCTCCAAGGACCTCTCCTGAGAGGCTAGGAATCCCTCCCTGGTCCTCAATTCCCACAGGTGTCCTCAATCAGTTCCCCAAGGCTCTATTCCCCGCACTGTGATCCTGGGTTGTGCACAGTGCCTTGCTTCACAATCGCCACCTTGCTGGGTCTGCCAGTTGCCACCCCTCGCTCAGGGTTCGCCCACTGCAGCCTCCGCTCTCCGGCTGCCTTATGCCCCCGGTCCCAGTGCTCTCTGCTCTCCATGCCATAACCTGTGCCCGGCTGCCAGACTTTGCCCCTCCTACAGGTCTGGATGAATGTGTCCATTTTAACTCCTTGGTTGTCCGACTTCCATACAGTTCAATTTTCTGTCTGTTCTGGTTGTTATTCTGTTTCTAAATTGTTGTTGTCCCTATCTTGGTTGTGTGAGGAGGCACAGTGTGCCTACCTATGCCTCCATCTTGGCCGAAAGTCCAATATCACGCTATTCTTAACAGCAAGGATATTTTCCCCAGAAGCCCCTCACAGACCTCCAGTGACCTCCTTCACTTAGTATTGGGCAGAACTGTATCACATGTCCATTCTTAACCAATCACTGGCCAGAGGAATGGGATTATCATGTTTAGCTCAGCCCAATCAGGATCCGCCTTCTAGAGCCAGGGATTAGGTTACTTTCCCCTGAAGCTCATGGCTGTCTGGAGTTTGTGAGTGTTGAAAAGATATTTCTCTGGCACTTTTTGGTAAGTCAAATTCACAAAAGAAGGATGCCTTAGTAATGTCAATAACTCAGGTATTAAAACCAAGAGAACTGGGGAACTGGATGTAGGCAGGACCCAATCTGGGCTGCTAAAACAATTATCACAAAGGTTCTGAAGTTGGTGCCCGTCTGGTGAGTTTCCAAAACAGGAAGGAGGCCAGTGTGGCTACTGCCAACTGACTTAGGGAGTGAATTATGGGCAATGAAGTAAGAGAAATAATGTCCTTCTTTTGGGACCTCATATATAGGTCATTGTAAGAACTTTAGCTTTTATTTTGGCCAAGGTAAAAAGTAAGGAGATTTTCGAGTGTAGGATTACATCTGTTTGTTTTAAAAGGATCATTCTGTTCTGTGGATCTTTTTTAGGAGGCAATTGCAGCAATTCTAGATGATGGTGTCCTGGGCCAAGGTTTTAGCAATAGATTAGCACTGTATGTCTGAATACATTTTAAAGATAGAGCTGACAGCTTATGATTTGATGTGGGTGGGTACATGAAAAAGAAAAAATCAAGGACTTTTTGGCCTGAGCTAAAGAATGTGGTTAACATTAAGAAACGTGAAAGGGCCTGGTTGGTGTAGCTCAGTGGATTGAGTGAGGGCCTGTGAACCAAAGTGTCGCCAGTTCAATTCCCAGTCAGGGCACATGCCTGGGTTGCAGGCCATGTCCCCAGTAGGGGGTGCACGGGGCAACCACACAATGATGTTTCACTCCCCCTCTTTCTCCCTCTATCCCTCTCTTCCCCTCTCTCTAAAAATAAATAAAATCTTTAAAAAAATGTGAAAGGCAGTGTATAGACAATTTAAAAGACTGGGAGTTCAGTTTTGGGTAGGTAAGTTTGAGATCTTGTGAGACTTCCAAATGGAGATTATTTTAAAAATTTAAAAAAGGCACTTGGGCATAATACATATAAATTTTAAGCTTTACATTTAAAATTTGCTGGCCAGCCCAAAGAATATTTCTATCTCAGAAAACCCATTGAAAGTTCTAAGACAAACTGTGATTCATATGTAAATAATGAAATTTAATCTACCTTTCTCTAGTTGATAATGCAGTGATATAGTTTGAGTACTTATTGAGAAAAGCATCATGGAATAGTAGTGCATAGATTTTAGAGCTAGTTTGACTGAATTTAAATCCTTTTTTGCACTTACTGTGTGACTTTGGGTGTATTACTTCACCTCTCTGCGCCTCAATTCTATCATCTATATAATGATGAAAATCATGCCTACCTAAAAGGGATGGTTAGTTTATATTTGTAGTGTTTTTGGTCTGGCCATTTGGGTCTCTATTGTGTTAGATAGGCTTTCCTGATTTGTTGATAATGGTCCGTCTGTTCATATTTGAATATATTCATATAAACTTCTCTATATTTTATAGGGAAATTTTCTTATTTACTTTAAAGTTGGTGAATTAATGGGTGGAACAGAAAGTGGAGTCCAGTATTCAATTGTTTCATCTGGTTTAGTCATTGAAATCTAGAAGATTCTTTCCTGGCGAGTGATTAACAGTGTCATTGCCTTTGTAGTTTTCGAAGAGGAAATATTTCTATTGCTTTTAGGAATTAAAAAAAACAAATAAATTGGTGTTCTTTTTAAGAACATTCAAATGCTACAAAAATATACAAACTAGAAAATTAAAGGCTCCATAATCCCATTCCCATATAACTTATCTGCAGAAAGTATGAGATTCAGTCAGAAAGATATGTAATACATGAAAAAAGGAGACAATTATTAACTCTAGGAAAATGTAATCACAGCATACTTATTAGTTCAGAAGTGAACAGTATTTACATAGTCATAAAGTGAAAAATAAATATGGACTGAACCAAAAATTTTTACATAGCTAAATTGAGAAGATGGAGTAGGGCACTGGGGAGTATAGGAGATTGAAAAATCCTCCTTTATCCCTTTAGGAATTAAGTGGCAAAAATATATGTATTTGATTTAGAAAAATAAAATATATGTACATATGGAAAAAAAAAGTTAGCTGCTCCTAGGGAATGGAACTTGGTGCCAAGGGCAGTGCAATTAATACTGTTTGGTTCTAAGTCTTCTTGAACTACTTCACATTTTATGGGAAATTACAATGTATCCAGATTGGGATAAAGCTAAAGACATAAGGTGACAACCACCCATATTTAAAACAAAAATTTTCTTTAAAATTTTATTAACATTTAATAACAATAAATCATTCAACTGTCCCCAGCCTTTATGAAGTTTCTGCTTTACAGATGAAATTTATTTTGAAAGTCCTAATGTAAACTAATCAGATGAATAAACTTTTATAATGAACTTTCAGACAAATCTTTTTTAATTTTGTTTTTTAATTGAACTCACAGAGAGAGAGGGAGCAGGGGAGAGAGAAGGGGAGAGGAGGAGAGGCCGAGAGGAACGGGGAAAGCGGGATTTGTTGCTCCACTCCTCTAGGCCCTCACTGGTTGCTGCACTGTACTTGCCCTGATGGGAGATGGAGCCGCGGCCTTGGCGCGTCAGGTCCACGCTCTAACCAACGGAGTTAGCTGGCCAGGGACTCAAACGAATCTTTTTAGTAACGTCTTATTTCTTGGATAACAGTAACATTACTATGATAGTATTAAGTTTTATTTTTAGTCAAATAAACTGTTTTCAAGGTTAATGGTTATTAGCAAATCTTTATTTTTAATACACTGCTAAGGCAAGATAGATACATGATCCTTTGAAATTTATTTACAATTTCCTATGAAACACTTTAAAGTAAAAAATTATTTGGTGTTAAGTGTTCTTATGCTTAAATTCTAAGAGTGATCTTCAGTCCCAACTAAAGTTGGTACTCCAAGGTTAAAAAAACTTTTTAATGATATTTACATAATAAATATAATTTTAATCACTAAGTTCTTCCTCATCACTGAAATATGTGCTTTTCTTTATCCTTGGGCGTCTTGAATCATCAGATGTTGACGGACCCCCTGAACTGGGTTTCCATTTTTTTTGTTCTTCTTCAATTTTGGCTTGCTGTAATGTGAGTCAGAAAACAAGACAAAACAAAACCAGGAACCTGTTTATTATTACTTGTGGTGCATTAATCCAAAACACTGCAAAAACACACCAGAAGTGCCAACACTCCCCACTCACGCAAACAATTCTACTCCATCAGGAGACTCCTCCCTCACCCCCGAGTTGTATCCAGTCTTACCATGTTACTAAAATCACTTTAGTCCGTTTCTACTAATTATCAGGCACAGGAAATGGCGCCTACTTTCCACTTCTGCTAGAGGTGGACATGTTCTATAAAATACATTAGTTAACTAAAAGGGAAACTAAATTGACATATACATTGACCATGTTACAACTACATTAAAACAAAATATCTAGTTGTATAGAAATTAGGACATTATGTGCCCCTCTTTAAAAAATGTTTCATATATTTGTATGAGGGCCTTTAATGGTCAAAAATATGTTTCTGGTTTTGTTTTGAAGTGAAGCTTCTTTTCAAAGATATATTTTTTAAAATATCTTTTCAATATCTTTAATAAAATCTTTTCTGTTGGGCTAAACTGACTTTAATCAAATAGTTCTGCTCAATTCTATAATGAAAACAAATAAAGATATTGAAAGTGCTGTGGGGCCCTTAAAGTCTAGAAAGAGCCAAGAGGAAACTCTTCTATCATCCTGTTCTAAAGCGCTTAGAGAAGCAGCCTGACTGCTGAGGTTTAGGAGGTGAAGGGGAAAGACAGGCTGCCACATGGAGATGGTAAATAAAGCAGGCAAGGAATTGAAACTGTTCACTCAAGGCAGCTATGGCATGGTGCTTTTAAAAAAACTACTTAGAACCAGCTGGTGTTGCTCAGCGAATTGAGTACTGGCCTGTGAACCAAGGGATCATAGGTTCAATTCCCAGTTAGTGCACGTGCTTGGGTTGCGGGCCAGGTCCCCAGTAGTGAGAACACATGGATACTTTTCTCCCACTCTTTCTCCCTCCCTTCCACTCTGTCTTAAATAAATAAAATCTTTAAAAAAAGTAAAGAACTACTTAGTACCTGGAAAGCTATGGCCTGACTGAGGCTGTCAAGAGCAGGATCTTCCCCTTCATCTTCACTTTCTTCTACTTCGTCACTAAATTAAAAAAAAAAAAGATCAGAATCACTTAACCAATAGTAAAATGACAGAAGCAACACTAGAATTTATTTAGTAAGAGTGGATATACATACATTTCTTCTTCTGGTTCAGGAATTTTCTTTTTCTTTTTTTTCTCTTTCTTCTTTGGAGGTTCACGTTCTCCAAGCATATTTTTAGGACAGGCGTAACTTAAGTGTCCACTTTCCTTTTGTTTCCCATTGAAAAGAAGAGGAAAAATACTATATGTTATTATTAACAGAAAGTTGCCAAGTACTCTAACACTAAAAGGTTTTACAAATTAAAAAATTATTGTCACACTGGGAACATACATGAAGAAGTTAACAAAACCCATAATATTTATAAGGAGCTAGTTTATAATAAGCTACTTTATTAAGCTACTTAATAAGCTACTTTAACCATAACTATTTTACAAATCTGCTAAGAGTAAAAGTATTCTTCCTTCAAACATCTGAAATATCAAGATTCAAGACAGAAAATAATTCAAAATTTAAATGGACTATTGACTTTAAATGTGAAAATTTTAAGTTATTATTTGATAAAATTGGGATAAAAATATCCCTAACTCCCAACATGTTGCTTAACATTCTGCTTTAAGAATGGAAAAATTAAAGTTTTCCTCAGTTTTCCTATTAATTTCATTTTGCTTCTTGCATATTTAGATTATACCTGTGCTGTTCAATTATGGTAGCCACTGGCCATAATTCTTTTGTGGTTAGTGAGAACCTGTCTAAATTGATATGCACTATAAGGGCAAAATACATATATGATTTTGAAGACAATATGAAAAAAATGTAAAATATCTTAATTTTTAAAAATATTAATTGCAATCATTCAAATGATACTATTTTAAATATACACTGGGTTAAGTAAAAGATGTAAAGTTTACTTGTTTCCTTTTTAATGTGGCTACTAGAAAATTTAAAAGTACACTTGTGACTTGCATTATATACATATTTGACAGTGCTGGACTAGCCATAAAATGATAATGAGCCATAACATTGAGCTGTAGAATATAAAACAATGCACTATGTAATCTGCACATTAGCTCACTAAAATGTGTTTAAGAATATGTGTGAGTCAGGTGCAACTGAACCAAGAGGGAGAGACTGAGCCAGGATGAGAACAATAGAAAATAATAATAATCATGCTTTTCAAAAAGAATTATTTTATTTTTTAAAATAAAACTCAGGACTCTGGAACACAGTTTCTGAAACACTAGCTTATGAGGTATTAGAATCATAGGAGTTGACAGAATGTCCTCATGGCCCTTGCTTCCTCTCTCTTTCCTTCTTTCCTTCCTTCTTCCCTCCCACCTGGCCATCCACTTGTTTATTTAGTTTGGGATGAAGAGTAAGGGAGTGGCAGAGAGGACAGAACACCAATCATTTCCTTGTATCTTCCACATGATTTTGTGGCCAGGACAACGTCTCTCCCCAGCTTTCCATGACACCTCTGCACCCTGTTTATAAAGTGTTCTGTATAGGCAATTTGGAGACCCTGACTGAAATTCTCTTGGTACTGTTAATAGCCTTATGCAAAATTGTTCTGTGGCTGTATCTCTCTTAATCACTAAAAGATTAAATGGTTAATGATAGATGGTGAGAAATAAAAAAATTATCTAGTTCAGTTATAAAACATTAGCAGCACTAATAGGAAAAACCATTAGCAGTACTAACAGGAGAAAAACAAAAGAACTTTTAAAACACAGTATTTCACAGAGGATAGGCCATATGACATTGTTTATACTGAATTGTGATGCTTACACATTGGCTGAATACTACAGAAACAGGCAATATTCTATTAACACAAATATTTATTGGTCACTAAAATCTTTCAAGACAATCGAGTAAGTAATGAGTCAACATTTTTTAATGTAACAATTTTCAAAGATTTAGAAACTAGAGAAAATACCACTATCACTCAACTCAGGTTATGTTTATATACTACATTTCAACTGAATTTACTCACATAAGTCTAGAGTACCAAATTAAAACAGCTTTCATAACCAGTTTTAGCCATCCAGAAGTTCTGGAGAACACAAATAAAACACTGGTGTGAAAAATACCTCAAAGTAAACTATGGAAAATTACATTAAGTTTTAGGTATACTCACCCCACATTCATAACACTTGGATTTATCAAAGTAGTTTCGTCTTCGAATGAACTCAGCTGCTCTTCCATTGTCAATAGCAATGCTCGCTTTTATCACCCTACCAAATAACTAAACCAAACAAAAAGGTCAATGCAGAAGGATGTATTCATTGAAACCTAACACTACAGTCATTTGATCCCAGTTCCTCAACCCTTCAATCCCACTTTATATTTTACATTATTTTAGCAATTGCCTATTTAGGTGTGACAAATTCTATCCCATAGATTCTTACTCCTTAGAGTGTACCAATGTTTTAGGAACCCCATACAGTTTTGGCTTCTTTTCTTTTCCATCAGTTAATGCCCTCAGAATATATTGATATCCAGGAGACTTGAGGACCTACTACATCCCCATATTTTTGGCCTGGATGAGCACAGAAGCTTTTGGGTTAAAAACCTTGTTGGGAATGAATGACTCACCTGTTTGTTGTTTATTGACCTGGTACAGTTTTGTGCAGAGTCTTTATCCAGAAATAAAATAAATGCAACACCTTTACTTTTCCTGGTATCTTTATCTTTCATTATAGTAACCCTTAAAGCATAAACAGAGAGTATAAAATAATGAGGCAGTGATAAATAAAAAAAGATATTAATAATAACTTGGAAAACTCAAGTGTTCAAAAAGAGTTAATAGAACATTTACAGATTAAGAAATTAATACATTTAATACTAGCTCTCTCTTCAAACTCATGGAATATCAAGAATGCGAGTGAGAAAGTGTGATACTGATTCAACACTAGTGAACACAGGTAGGATTAGGAGTATCTGATAAATCAAACTGTAATCAAAGGCTTAAGGATGAAGTAGACATTACAGAGACAACGGTATCTTGAAGAATAAGCCTAATTCCTTTTCTCTATTAATTCTTACTCAGTAGAAAAAAAACAAACAAAACTGAGGTATTCTCTTCTACACAAAATGTAAAATGACTTATTTTTTCTGGGTTTTAGAATCTAACTATATTCTTAAAATTCTTTTTAAGAATCTCCAGCTCTGTGGCTCTTAGCCATACCACCCTAAGTACCTAAGTGACAGGGATGGTGGTAAGAGCAGCATCCGATCTTTCTCCAGACCCTACACATCCTTAGTCCTTCTGACCCTTGTCGTCATGTGTCATTAAATATAGCGTAAAAGGTGTTCGACAGGTCAGTGTGGAGAAACGGCTGATTCCCAGGCTGGGAGAGGGAGATACGAGGTGAACTATTTTAATTACAAATACTTTCTCCTCCTTTCTGCTGGCCTCTACTGAACTCTATTTATATAGAACCATGCCTCATCTCATGTATTTTGATAACTCCTTTAAGGCTGTCTCTGTTAATCCTAGCTCAATATGTTAAAGCCAAAAAAATAGATACAAATGGGAAAGTAGTTTCTCAATAGAGTGCATCTATCTGTTACCCATGTGGTCATTTGGTCACTCAATTAGCCGCAAGTCCAGGCATTAAATACTGATAATATACAGGGAGTAAGAGAATGTCACTCCCTCATTTAAAAGTCTGCAATGGATCCCTGGTGTTCTTAGTATGAAAACCAAGTACGATGCAACATGGCCAAGCAGCAAGATTAGAAACCTCCTTCCATCTCTAGGCTCACCTTGGTATTTTTCCCTCTTGCTCACTCACCTCAAGGTCATATTGGCCTTCTTTATGTTTCATGATCTTACTTTATTATCTCTTGCCACAGGGCCTTTGCACAAGCTGTTTCCTCTACCCAAAATGTTTCTTTCATTTTTTTGCCTACTTAACTCTTACTTAGACTTTAAAATTCAACTCAAAGGATACTGATTAAGTAAATCTACCCTATTTAGACTAGATCAGGTCTTCTCTGTTTGTAGGTGCTTATAACTCTGTCTTTAACTTCATAGCATTTTCATGCTTTATAATTATATGTTTGTATAGACATTCATTTGGAACTTCTGACAGAGAGGGACAAAATAAGAAAAGGTAATGGTAGGGTTAAGGGAGTAGACTCTGGAATCAAACAGACTGTTGGATTTAAATCTTGTCTCCACTGTAAACTATATAATTTACATTATTATTACATTTACAATGTAAAACATAATTTTAGGTTTACTGTGTGCTTCAGTTTTGTCATTTATGATACCAGGATAATAATAGTATTTACTTTAAAAGGTGGCTGTCAGAATTTAATGAGATATTAAAAAATTAGAGCAATGACTAGCATATTTATGTGATTAATGTTACATATTATTAGATTTTTTCATTAGTGTTTTGATTGTTAATGATGGTTTGAAATTCTGAACACCCAAAAATTTACCTAGAAGTATTTTTGATGATTTTTAAACACAGAAGTAACTTTAAAAGAAGTTAACCTCAGGATGCAAATGCACTTCAACTATTTAACATCCATTTGTCAAAAGCGAGAAGAAAATTTAGTCAAGATAAACAGAGTCTAAATTCTTAAGATTTTAAATGATTTAAAATTTATACCAGAATATACATTGGTTATACGATAGTTAGAACGACAGTATCTTGCTTTTATTTCTTTGCCCCATAACATAGTTAAGTGATGTAAAATAAAGAATTTAGTATGAGAACCTCAAGTTCCCTTTATCTCAGTTCCAACTGATATTATCATCCCTACCATTTCTGTATGTTTTCAGTCTTTCCAATGATATCTAAGCTTTCTATGAAGGCAGAGAGGCAGAGAATGTTTTCTATTTATCACTTTCATAAGCACTTTGCATATACATTAAAATTTTTTCATTCTGCATTCTAATATTCGAAATATTATTTACATTTGTTTCAAATGATAATCCACTTACAGTATACTTGATAATATACTTTCTACTAAGAAATTATATTGTTTAAATAAATTATGACATATAAATACCATGAAATCATTAAGTATGAGGATATATCTTTAAAGTACATTGCATGATATTTATCACATAATGTCAAGTTAAAAGACAACAATATTGCATGTATACAATTGCATCTCTTAAAAAACTATTTATGCTTATATACATAGGAAAATAAATATATGTAAAAATGTTAACAGTGGTATTTTTATTTTCTTTGTTATATCAAATAGTGTTTTGTAAAAAAGTCAATCTACTTCCATTATAAATAAATGGAGAAGTAAATTCAGATAAATTTTTATATTTGATCTTAGCTGAAAGGCCAAGAAGTTATACATTCAGATAAACATTTTTTTTTTAATCCTCACCCGGAAGAGATGTTTTCATTGCTTTTTAGAGAGGAAGGGAGAGAGTTACATCAATGTGAGAGAGAAACATCAATTGGTTACTTCCTATATGCACCCTAAGCAGAGACTGAACCCATAAGGTAGGCTCGTGCTCTGACCGGGAATTGACCTCGCAACCCCTTGGTGTATAAGATGACACTCCAGTCACCTGAGTGATGCAGCCAGGGCCAGATAAACTTTTAAATGAAGTTTCAAAATTTGATGTGAATACTTACTTTACAACTTTGCCATACTTGGAAAATATCTGAAACAAAATAACACATAGTAATTTTCAATTCAATTTAAAACCACACAAAAACATTAAATTTACAGGTTGTATACACTGACATTTTTTTGTTAGTTTATGAAAAATTTCATCCTTTAGTCTATAAAGTGGACTCTAGAAGATATATACATATATTTTAGTGACTAGAATAATATTCTTAATTGTTGTTACTGGAGTCACAGGTATCTGTCTCAGTTCCTAAATTTATGACAAATGAGTGCATAGAGAGGGAAAAAAACACTCCTCATGTGTGGTAGATTGAAGACCCACTCATGCACAGCTGCTGTTGTTTCCTGTGGTATATCCATGCCAGCTATCAAACCCATGATAGGTCCAGAGAAACCTTGTACTTGAAATAACAATGTTGTGCAATATCACTATTCCTAGCCTACCCCCAGCCAATTAAGCAGTCACTGTTGCATAAAACAAAGCTTCCATAATGAAAAATCCATTCCCATCAGTCTCCTTCTGCCCACCCTTGTTGGTGAAACTTTGGTTGGCCTTTTCTTCTTTTTCCTCTTCACCCTAAGCAATCTCACCTATTCCTTCATTTCAGCCACTACCTACCAGTATATACTAATAGTTCCTATTATATAATGCTTTTTAGAAAAGTCTTTTAGAATAGATTAATATATGCAATCAGTAATAACAAATTTAGAGTTGTGTGACTAACTTATGTAATGCTGGAATGTGATATAATTGGATCCCAGTGTTAGCCACCCTGAATTCTGAAGACCAATACAGACAACTTTCCATGTAACACTTTCAAAGGGCTTTTCATTTCACTGAGTTCCTTACCATTAACTACACAGGCCCTAAAAGGAACCCCTGCATGGGCTTCCCTCTGGCTGCTCCTCCTCTTCTCTCTACTTGATTTACTCTGTGCCTGAAAGGCTTATTCCCTAGACATATGCACAGCTGCCTTATTTCCTTCAGGTCTTTAATGAAAAGGCATCTTCTCAATAAGGCTTTAGACCACTCATGTAAAATTTCACCTCCATTCCCAACCTAACATTTAATAACTCTCCTTTCTGGCTCTATTTTTTCTCCCTACTACCTAACATCTTAACATTAACTTTGTATCTAACAAATAACATCATTTGATTTTTAAATATTTCACATTGTTCGTCTATACTTATATTGTGGATACCAAGAGGGATTTTCATCTGCTGATGTGTTCCTAGTATCTCTGAGAGAGCTCAGCATACTGTTAAGTATTCAATAAATACAGAAATGTCTCTATTTGGTAACAAGGAAGGAAGCTACGGTTCATTTCCTCCTCTGTTCTTTGGGAATCAGACTATCTTATTTAAGCAATTAGTTAAGTACTATGTGTGTCATCTATACAGCATCTCTCTACCTACATATCTACCTAAAGTAGCAGAGAGAAGAGGGCACTTTTGGAAGAAAAAATTCTTGTCATTTCTTCCAGTTTTTCTCAGCTGCCCATCTGCAGGATAGGGTCTGCAGGAACTTTGTTCTGTGCAAGGTAAACAGGTGAAAGACGACAGAAGGGACTTTTTCCCTCTCAATCACTTCTACCCTAAATTGAAAACAAAATTTATTAAACTGTTAAGTTTCTGCCACATATGTAAATTAAGATACTTTCATTTTGAGGGTTAGGAGATGTTTGCTTCCATCAGCCCTTGCATCCAAAACTTCCACCCCACTACCAGTTTCGAAAGCCAAGTAAGCAAACAAGCAGAAAAAGTAAGCCTATCACAAGTTGCTCCTACTTCATTATGCTAGTTATGACTTCTGTGTTCATAAAGAACTTGTTATCCTCTAACAAAGTGCTGCAAATTCTCTTTGGAAATTGTGAGTGTCTAATTTATTTTCATTTACTCATGTTTACAATAGAGAGCTTTGGTATTAATGGTTTAAGTGCACTGCAATGTACTTATTGAGCATTTTTGCCTAAGAGGACTGTTTGCTTGAGCTACAACTGTTTCTCAAATAGAGAATTCAGAAGATAACAGTACTAATACTAAAACTTACTTACCCGGTATAAGTCATTGTTGGTTAGGGAAAAGGGCAAGTTGGATACATACACTGTGCTTTTACTTGGGGCCAATCCACCACTCATTTCTAAAAAAGGAAAACAAATACACCCAAAAGCAATCTAAGCCAACATATTCTTCATTCCAAGTAAAACCAATACAAGCAACCATTAATTTATGCCAGGTTCATATACCTTCCTTACTTTGTAGTAATAGTTAAGAACAATGACTGCAGGTGGGTGAATTAAGGAATTCCTTTTCTCCAGACAACACTTAAAACAAATTTTTGGTCCTATTGCAAATATATTCTTCACGCTAACTCTTTCGTGGTCTATGGTGTGAATGGAGAGGTGAGTTTGAAAGAGACGAAGGAAAAGTTCTGAAGCAACTCTTAACTTTCCCTAAGGCTAAGAGCAAAAGTACTTTCAAATATGCGTAATATGTTGCATACACACAGCAGAAAGAGCCTGGGATCTCAGAATGAACCTAAGCTATTGATTTTTCACTAATACTATGATTAGATACCTTTTTGGTTGTCTTAGTATTTTTTTTTTCTGGTATTAAGAGGAAATTTTAGCCCCACATTTTGATGCACATAAAGTTCTTTCAAATCTCCAATCTTGCAGGCTAGTGCTGAACTATGAAATGACACATTATACGAATACGTTTCAATGCCTTACATATATTTTTAAGTTTACAAATATAATCTGTAATTTTCACATCATGCTTTACAAGTCCGTAAATTACTTGAAAATTGCATCTGGCTAAACCAAGTTCAAATTTTTCAATTTAAAAAATGTGTGTGGTATGTATTTAAGAAGTGAGTACAGACTATCACAAATAGCAAAATATTGATTAGAAGGCGTGCCAATTCGCGGAATAATAGGAAAACTGCTTGATACTTGGGATGCTTTGGGCGAGTTATATAGACAACTTCGGAAACTCAAGAGCTATAGGTCGCTTTTGAAGAGTTCCCCACTTGAAACTCTACACGTTAGCCGTTTTGTTGAGAATGCGAAGGCAGCCAACGGTAGAGGCCCTGGAATAAAACGGGTGGCCGGAGAAAGGGCTTGTAGTTTCGGCTACGGGTCTGGGGAGGGGCCCGCAGGAGGAAAGGCCGCAGCTGGGCAGGCGTTTACCTTCAGGTGGGGCGGGCCGGGGAGATCGGAAGAGCGTGAGCCCCGGGCTCAGCGGGGGCTCAACCCCGACTATTCCTCGCCCCACGCAGTGGCCTTGGCATCACGGTTACTGGGAAAGGTCAAGCAACGCAGACAACAAGGTAGTTGCAGCACGCACTGCCGCTTCCCGGCTCCCGGTAGACACAACGCCGGGGGCGGGCCCAGAGGCGGGCGCTTCTGCTGACGTCTTCCGCGCGCCGGAAGTGCCCGCCTGGAAAACGGCGACGAGCGGGCTACCACATTTACGGTGTCTCCCGGTGGCCCATAGTTGGTGAGCGTGTTTTACCTTTGTGAGAGGTGGACCGGGACACGGGAGACTAGCGGGGTGGCGGTTGGCGGGCGGGCGTTTTCTGTGGCAGGACTTGGAGTCTTCCGCTGCGTATGAATCGTGCAACAGTTATGCCTCTGCGGTTGAGGGTGGACAGACGCAGTGGAGTTGGAATACGGGCAAGTGTTAACTCTGAGATGTAGTTCGCCTCTCGTTAGCGCCTTAGTGTGCAGAAAGGGGACGGAACTAGGTAACTTAAATGCCCCCAGATCAGTTAAGGAAGTCGGTAAATTTACTGAATGTGTTCGACGTACCGAGGTTGGTATTAGGCACTTTGAGAACTATAAAAAAGTGTAAAACAGGCATTTTTCTGACGGACATCTTAATTTAGTAGGGGAGACTTGGATTCAGTAATGACTTATCTTGAGTGTTGGCATGGACAAATGTTGAACTTCTTGGTATCTTTTTCTTCCTGTAAGTCTATAATGGGCACACATTGCTTTTTTTCGAAGAGGCTGTATGCAGACCCATCATTCCTACAAAAAGAAAATCAGAAAATAATGTAAGGTAGTTTATACTTAACTTCTACCCACCAGCACACACAGACCAGGCCTCTAGCCACTCCATGGGAGCCTGCGTGCCAGCAGCCTGGAACCCAGAGCCGTTTCTGGAGCCTGCACAATCCAGACTGAAGCCGATGTGTTACACAGAGACCGAAGTGCAATCCATCCAGGACACAGCTGAATTTTGAGAGGCCTGAATGCCTCTGCGTCCACCAGGGGACCGCTGGGACTAATTCTCCTGGCAAACTTGTGGCCAGCCAAAACTACCATGCTTCACATCCCCGTTATCCTTGGTTACCGCCCAAGATGTAAGCCCCTTTGGTCTTCTATGCTACTACACTCTCATACCCATGCTGCTTTGTGCTTTCTCGCCCTTGATTTAGTCTATCACTGCTTCTCTCTCCTTTTTTCCCCTACATTTCATCCTTCAACACAGCTGTGCTCTCCGAAACCTCTATTCCTTCCTTAATGAACTTTTTTACATAATCAGTCACTTTGTGGACATTCTTTTTCATCTTCTGACCTTAACACTTGGCTTTTCCCTCCAGTCTTTTCTGTGACACCTGCTGTAAGGTGGGGCAAAGGCTTTGGAATATTGAACCGATTTGGATTCCCCGAATACTTTGTCTCCCCTCGGCGTTTTTGCAAAGGTCCTTTTCTCTCTCTGTGCTGTTTGTTTTTCCTGACCTCTTTCTTGATAATTTCTGTGCCTTCTGAAGATCAGTTTAGGTGTCTCTTTGAGGGGTGTTCCCTGACTTCCTGTAGGTAGAGTTAGGTACCCTAGCCATCACAGCACTTATCTCCTGTATCCTAATTGCGTGTCTCTTTGCTTTTCTGACTAAGGTAGGCTGTGGGGGTGGGGGACTGTATTTTTGTTTGTTTATTTTTGTGGTTGATTTTTGTAATTCCAGTGCCTAGTAAGTGGTCAGGCATTTCTTGAATGATTGCAGTGCTGCAGGTACAGTCTCAGAAGTCAGGCAGTTAACTGTCGTCTCCTGACTTTAAGATGTAAGAACCATTCAGAAAGGGTCATCTGCTCCTCAGCTACAGTTCATTGTGGCTATGTGACTGTATGATCCCAGTGTTGCCAGAGCATCCAGTTTTTTCAAGGAAAGTTGGAAATATAGGTTATTTTTTAAAAAGTGGTATTTCCCAGTCTTTAAGTTTTGTCAATGGGATAACACTGTATTAATTTCACATATGGCCAGTCACCAGTTTGAACTCTGTTTTAAGTGTTGTAGGGTTTAGAAGTGGGCTTTTTGGGGAGTATTAAATTTTGAACTGGGCCTTGATGGATGGTGGGAAGTTGAATGAGAGAACTGAAAGAGGTATTCCAGCTTGATAAATAAGTCAGACAACTTTGGGGCAGTGTGTGTTACTTTGTGGCACAGTGAGAAGGCTGGCATGAATGATCCTTTTGGAATAAACAGGAGGTTAAGTGAAATGATGAGGGGGCATATGGAGGGCACCAAAGCTTGGATTTGTTATAGTTAATAAGAAGCTATTTGGATTCTTGATCAGGAAAACTTCAGATATGATGTATTAGCAAAGCAAAATGAGACTCTTTTTTTAAGGGTAAAATGGAGAGTAAAAGACTGGAAGGAGGCTGACCAGTTAAGACTGTAACCTCTATCTAGATGTGAAATAAGACTTAGATTTGTAAATATTATATATAAGCAAACATCTGGTATTTTTGTTGACTTGTGTAATGTTATTTGATCACTACAATGGACAATCAAGAGTCTCTTACTTATAAGTATTTAATACAATATGGTGGGTCTTATAAAAGAAGTATCTTTACAGGAAGTAACTTGTCAGACTGGTAGAGAATGCAGTACTTTCACATTGCTCAGTCATATGGTTCATTATGAAGTGGTCAGTGGTCTCCTTTTCTCTTTCTTTCTCTTTTATTCCATCTTGTTACTGCCAAAAGAATTTTCTGGAATAATATTTTCCTCTTACCCTATATTTAGTCTTAAAAGCCTACAATGAACTCCTCTAGTTTTTTTGTTTTGTTTTGTTTGGTATGTTGTGCCATTTAATACTCTTGAATTTGTTCTCTCTGTCCCTCCTTGTTTTGTTTGTGAATCAGTATGACATGATGAAAAGGACTTGGGCTTGAGAATCATGCAGGCCTCAGTATGATTCGAAGCTCCATTTGGCTCTGGACTTTGCGCTTCAGTGCCTCCATGTTTTATCTGGAATGGGAGGGATAACACCCTCGTCGGGAGGAAATGAAAGCTTATTGAGTACCTGTGCGAGGCTATTTCCTACTCCTTTGCAATGTGCATCTTCTGCTCTTTTCAGTTCCATCTTTCTCATGTACATGTTTTCTTCCCTAATTCCTTTCCCTTTTCTTGGATTCTTTTCACTGTCATTTATCCACATTTAGGCAATCTCTCAAGATTCTGTTTAAATTTTCTTGGTGTTCTTAACTGTTTGCACTTATCTTTCCCTGAGCTTTGAACAGTGATTAATTCTAATGGATACTTTGCTGCTGTCTTTTGTTCTTTTTAATTGATATCAGTGTTAGTTTTTTTCCATGGACCTTAAATAATTATGTTTTAATATTTATTTTTAATTAACTTGTCTGGAATTCTAAACATTTTCTAATTAAAATAGTATTATGTAGGTTTTAGGTTCAAGATGGTTCTTAAAAACTTCTTGTTTCAATTTAGTATGTTAGGAATATGTTTACTTTGCTTTAAAACAGTGGATTTCATCCTGAAATAAGACTTCTAAAAAATGTCAGTGTTTCACCCCAGGTTAATTGTATAAGGATTTCATGGGATAGGGCCTAAGCATTGGTATTTTCAGAAGCTCTTTAGATGGTTCTAACATGCAGCTGGGATTGAGAATCTGCTTTGGGTGCTAGAGCTCAGGACTCTCATTGGTGCCTTTCACTTAAAAATGAGGTGCCACTAGTGTCATGAAAAGTGTGATAGGAACCATAACCTAATAGTGCTCATTGGAAGCTTTCTGAGTAATTAAAAAGTACAAAGTATTGTTAATGTTTTCCAGAATGGCTCATGTGGTGGTCATGAATATTATGCTTACTTATTTGGCCAATATTTAATAAGTACCTCTGCTAAGCAATGGGAGTAAGAGGTACACAGTGATTGCCTTTGCAATGCTGTTTGGTTTTGGAAGGTGAAGAAAAAAAAAGTAGATTGAATATGATGTTATATAGTACTGTTGTAGCAGGGTGCTTTAAGAGGCCCAAAGAAGGACCAACTTTATTCTTTCTAAAGCGTATAAGAAACACGACAAAATAAAGTCTATGAGGCAGAGCGAAAGCAGTCCTGAGGGGGAAAGTCATAGCATTATTGGTTTACCTCAAGAAACAAGAAAAATCTCAAATAAATTATCTAACTTTACACTTAAAGGAACTAGAAAAGGAAAAACAAATAAAGCCCAAAGTGAGTAGAAGAAAGGAAATAATAAAGATCAGAGCAGAATGAAATGAAATAGAGTCTTAAAAAAAAAGGTACAAAAGATCAATGAAAATAAGAGCTTGTTCTTAGAAAAGATAAACAAGACTGACAGACCTTAACCAGACCCTTAAAGAAAAAAAGAGAGAGGACCCAAATAAATAAAAAGAGAAATGAAAGAGGAGAAGGAACAACTGACACCAAAGAAATTGTAAAGATTGTGAGAAAAGATTATGAACAACTATATGCCAACAAGTTGGACAATCTAGATGAAATGGATAAGTTCCCAGAAATATACAATCTTCCAAAACTAAATCAGGAAGAATTGCAAAATCTTAATAGACAGGTTACAAGTAATAAAATTGAAGCAGTAATCAAAAAACTCCCAACAAACGAAAGCCCTGGGCTGGAAGGATTCACAGGTAAATTTTACCAAAAATTCAAAGAACTAACACCTGTCCTTCTCAAACTATTTCAAAAAATTCAAAAGGAGGGAAGACTCCCAAGCTCATTTTATGAGGCCAGCAGTATTTTAATTCCAAAACCAGAAAAAGATACTACAAAGAGGCCCTGGCTGGGTAGCTCATTTGGTTAGAGCATTGCCCCAATATGCCAAGGTTGTGGGTTTGATACCTAGTCAGAGCACATATCAACCAATGAATGCATAAATAAGTGGAACAACAAATTAACATTTCTTTCTCACTCTTTCTCCCTTTCCCTTCCCCCCTACTTGCTCTTAAAACAATAAATAAAATATTTAAAAAACAGTACAGAGAAAGAAAATTATAGGCCAATATCTCTGATGAACACAGGTGCCAAAATCCTCAACAAAATATTAGCAGACCAGATCCAGCAATACATTAAAAAGATACACCATGATCAAGTGGGATTTTTTTATGGGGATACAAGGTTGGTACAATCTCTGTAAATCAACAAAGGCGATATATCACATAAACAAAATGAAGGATAAAAATCACATAATCATGTCAATAGATGTAGAAAAAGCATTTGATAAAATCCAGCACCCATTTATAATAAGAACTCTCAGCAAAGTGGGAATATAGGGAACATAACTCAATGTAACAGAGGCCACATATGACAAACCCACAGCTAACATCTTACTGAATGAGCAAAAATAACAAGCATTTTCCTTAAGATACAGAAGAAGACGGATGTCCACTTTTACCACTATTATGCAACGTAGTATAGGAAGTCCTAGCCAAAGCAATTAGATAAGAAGAAATAAAGGTCTCCAAGTTGGAAAGGAAGAAGTAAAACTATGATTATTTGCACATGAAATGATACTGTATGTAGAGAACCCTAAAGATTTCATCAAAAAACTACAACTGATAAATGAACTCAGTAAAGTAGCAGGATACAAAATAAATGTGCAGAAATCGGTTGCATTTATGTACACCAGTAATGTACTATCACAAAGGGAAACTAAGAAAAAAAAATCCCATTTACAATTGCATCAAAAAATACCTAGCAATTATGTTTTAAAGATTTATTAATTTTTTTTTAGAGAGGGGAAGGGAGGTAGAGAGAGGGAGAGAAACATCAATATGTGGTTGCCTCTCATGTGCCCTCTACTGGGGACCTGGCCTGCAAACAGGCGTGTGCCCTAGACTGGGATTGAACTGGTGACCCTTTGATTTGCAAGCCAGCACTCAATCCACTGAGCCACACCAGCCAGGGCTACCTAGGAATAAATTTAACCAAGGATGTGAAAGATCTGTACTCAGAAAATTATAAGACACTGAAGAAAGAAATTGAAGAAGATAGAAGTTAAGTGGAAGCATACAAGGTCTGTCTGGAAAAAGTCCAGTCATTGTTAATATAACAAGAACAGTGCACCACATTGATGTAACCTGGCAGCTAAGCAGAGTGGACTGGAATGTGCATGCATGAACAAGGATGACTTCACTATACTAGTCAGTGGGGGCAGTAGATGCTGCTGAGTGAGCATGTATACTGTGTGACTGTTGCATTCAAAATGACTGAGGGAGTAAAGCAACAAGTCTGCATTAAATTTGAATTAAGCTTGAACATTCCTCCATGGAAACTATTTGGATGACTCAGAAGGCTGCAGCTATGGTCAACAGCTATGGTGACTGGCAGCTTCATTCGGACAACATGCCTGCTCATGCATCATGTGGCTTGCAGAAATTTTTGGTGAAACATCACATCACCCAGGTGACTTAGCCCCCCTACAGCCCAGATTTGGCACCCTGTGACTTCTGACTTTTCCCAAAACTAATGTCACTTTAGAAAGGGAAGAGATTTAGACCCTCAGATTCAGGAAAATACAATGGGGTAGCTGATGGTGATTGGGAGAACTGTGTGAGGTCCCAAGGTGCCTACTTTGAAGGGGACTGAGGTGTCATTGTCCTATGCACAGTGATTCTTGTATCCTGTATCTTCTTCAATAAATGTCTCTGTTTTTCATATTACATGGCTGAATACATTCTGGACACATCTTGTATACCGTGTTCATAAATAGGAAGAATTAACATTAAATGTTCGTACTGTCCAAAGCAATCTGTAGAGTCAGTGCAATTTCTATCAAGATACCCATGGCATATTTCACAGAACTGGAAAAAATATCCAGAAGTTTATATGGGTTCACAACAGACCTAGAATAGCCACAACCATTTTTAGAAAGAGGAACAAAACTGGAGGAATCATGCTACCTGATATCAAACTATACTGCAAGGCCGTAGTAATCAAAATAGCATGGCACTGGCATAAAAACAAACATATAGATTAGTGGAACAGAATAGAGAACCCAGAAATAAACCCATGCTTGTATGATCAATTAATTTTGGACACAGAGGCAAGAACATACAATGGAGTAAAGACTGTCTATTCAATAAATGGTGTTGAGAAAACTGGACAAATACATACAAAAATGCAATTAGACCACCTTCTTAAACCATACACAAGAATAAACCCCAAATAGATTAAAGACTTCAGTGTTAGACTTGAAACCATAAAAATCTTAGAAGAAAACATAGGCAGTAAAATCTTAAACATTTCTCATAGCAATATTTTTTCTGATATATCACCTTGAACAAGGGAAACAAAGGAAAAAATAAACAAGTGGAACTACATCAAACACAAAGGGTTTCGCACAGTAAAGGAAACCAATAAAATGAAAAGACTACCCATTGAATGGGAAAACATGTTTGCCATGATATATCTGATAAGGGGTTAATATCCAGTATTTATAAAGAACTCAGACATCTCAACACCAAAAGAACAAACAGTCCAATTAAAAATGGGCGAAGCACCTAAACAGATACTTCTCCAAAGAAGACATACAGATGGCCAATAGACATATGAAAAGATGCTGAATGTTACCAGTCATCGGAGAAATGCAAATTAAAAACTCAGTGAGATAGCACCTCACAGCTGTCAGAATGGCTAACACCAGTAAATCAATAAAGAACAAGTGTTGATGATGATGTAGAGAAAAGGGAACCCTGTGCACTGTTGGCACTGTTGGGAATGCAGACTGGTGCAGCCACTGTGGAAAACAGTATGGAGTTACCTGAAAATAATTAAAAGTTGAACAGCCATGTGACCCAGTGATTCTGCTTCTGGAAATATATCAGAAGAACTCAAAATACTAATTCAGAAGAATGTATGCACTCCTATGTTCACAGTAGCATTACTTACAAAAACCAAAATTTGTAGCCCAAGTGTCCATTGGTAGATGAGGGGATAAAAGAGTTATGGTGCATTTACACAGTATAATACTACTCAGCTGTAAAAAAAAAAAAGGAAATCTTACCTTGTGCAACATTGTGGGTGGACCTGGAGAGTTTTATGCTAAGTGAAATAAGCCAGTCAGAGAAAGACAAATACCATATAATTTTACTTATATGTGCAATTTAATGAACAAAATAAACTGACAAGCAAAATAGAAATGGACTCATAGATGCAGAGCACAGATAGCTGTCAGGAGAGGGAGGTGGGAGACAGGGAAAAAGAGGAAGGAAGTAAACACAAAGGAACATAAGCAACAGTATGGTGATTATTAGAGGGAAAGGAGGGTGGGTGTAGGCAGAAGAGAGGAAAGGGGGTATAAGTGGTGATGGAAGATGTGCCTTGGAGTGGTGAACACACAGTACAATATACAGATCATGTATCATAAAAATGTACACCTGGAACCTATATAATTTAACCAGTGTCACCACAATAAATTCAATAAAATAATAAAAATTTTAAAAAGTATAAGAAAAGCTGGCATTTGAGCCAAATAAGGTAGATTAGCAGGTGAAGGCAGATAAGTAGAAGAAGAATATTCTAGGCATGGGGAAAGGGTGCCAAGTAGTGGTGGTGAGACCTAGTGGCGCACCTACAGAACCAGAAGTAGGCAATGTGTCTGGAGGTCTGGAGACTGAGAATTGGTAGGAGGTGAAGCTAGAAAGGCAAGAGCAAAGTAATAAATAAGCCTTTTTCAGGCTTTACAGTTCAGACTTCATTCTTTGGGATGTGCAGAACTGCTGAGATTTTTAAATCAGGTGTCTTATCATGATGAACACTCTGGCTACAGTTTGCAGGGTAGGGAAGGTGACCCCAGAAAGAGGGAGACCAGTGTTTTACTATTGGGGAGTCCAATGGCTAGATTAAGAGCATCTGAGCACGCATTGATAGTAGGGACAGGGAAGTGTGGACTCATATGCTTTATATATTGAGGGGATGGAAGTGATTGAATTTAGTGAATAGTTAGATATGAGAAGTTTTGGGTCTCATATTACTCAGGTTTCTGATTTGGCCATTTTGGGTACCTGATGGTGTCATTGACCATAATGGGTAAGACAGGTGATAAAGCAGGTGTCCGAGAAGTAAAGAACTGTTTTTGCATTTCAAGTTGAAGTGTCTATGAGACATTCTCTTGAAAGGACTCAGGATGGAAGTGGAGATGTGAGAGTCATCTGTAGGAAGCGTATTGGTAGCTCAGTGGAGTGCCCTAAGAAAGGCTTGTTTCTGTCTGGAATTAAATATACGATGATGGTATATTAAACATCCTCTTTTTATTGAATATGGCATAAGGGTATTTTTTAAAAATCTAGAACCAGTTATGAAAAAACCTCTAAATGAAACTTACATTCTCCACACTGAATTCTAAATTTTATATGCCCAATTGTTAGGCAGAGGGTCCTTTCATTTTTTTAGTTATATTCTTCAGTTTTCATATCTTATTGATCAGACAACTATAGTACTTCTCAGACTCTGCTAATGGCCGTTCCTCTCCCCCACCCCTTTTGTAAGCATCATAAAGAGCCACCAAAAATCTTTTGACATAGGTCTTCTGTGAAATACGTTTTTTTTCCTTCACAGATCTGTGGACTATGCACCTGGACTTGTCGCACTGTTTTCAATGTTTGAGAAGACCCTAACTTTGTAGCTTTCCCATTTTCATTTCTTTATCATGATCATCCTTCTACCCATGAGGATGGTTCACATTTCTTGGCCCAGAACCTGCTCTGTGGATTATGTCACTCTCTCCTGGTTCTTCCAAGTTAACCATTTGTCATCTACTTTAGGGCTGTCAAGCTACTGCCTGTAGGCCACCTGCCTGTTTTTGTAAATAAAATTTTATTGGAACACAGTCATACCCAAACACTTCTGTGCATTGCCAATGGCTGCTTTCAAATTCTAATAGTAGAATTGAGAGCTGTGACACAGATCTGTGAACTGCAAAGCTAAAAATATTTATCGGGTCCTTTATAAAAAGTTTGCCAACCCCTAATCTACTGTCGTCCCATTTCGTACAAATGACCTTTTGGGCTGTTTCCTGCACCCTGTTCTCAGGTTTCTTTCTTTCTTTCTTTTTTTTTTTTAAGTTTATTCTATTGATTATGTTATTACACTTGTCCCAGTTTTCCCCCCTTTGCTTCCCTCTACCCAGCACCCCCCTTCCCTCCATCAGTGCCCCCCTTAGAGCATGTCTGTGGGTCATTCATATAAGTTCTTTGGCTTCTCCATTCTCTATACTATTCTTAATATCTTCCTGTCTATTTTGTACCTACGAATTATACTTCTTAAACTCTGCACCTTTTCCCCCATTCTTCTCCTTCCTCCTCCCAGCTAGTAACTCTCAAAATGATCTTGATACCTATGATTCTGTTCCTGCTCTGGTTTCCTTTTTTTTAAGATTCAGTTATTGATAGTTGTGAATTTGTTACCTTTTAATGTTCATGGTTTTGATCTTCTTTTTCTTAAATAAGTCCCTTTGACATTTCATACAATAATAGCTTGGTGATGATGAACTCATTCAACTTTACCATGTCTGGGAAGCACTTTATCTGTCCTTCCACTCTAAATGATAGCTTTACTGGATAGAGTAATCTTGGTTGTAGGTCCGTCCTTTTCATCACTTTGAATACTTCTTGCCAGTCCCTTCTTGCCTGCAAAGTGCCTTTTGAGATATCAGCTGATAGTCAGTCTTATGGTCACTCCTTTGTAGGTCAATCCTCTGCTTTTCTCTTGTTGCTTTTAAGATTCTCTCTTTATCTATAACCTTTGGCATTTTAATTATGATGTGTCTTGGTGTGGTCCTCTTTGGGTCCAACTTGTTTGGGATTTCCTGTGCTTCCTGGACTTGTATGTCTATTTCCTTTGCCAAATTAGAGAAGTTTTCTTTCATTTTTTCAAATAAGTTTTCCATTTCTTGCTCTTCTTCTTCTCTCATCCTTATGATTTAGATGTTGGCGTGTTTGGAGATGTCCCTGAGTCTTCTTATACCATCCTTGTTTTTTTTTAAATTCTTGTTTGTTCTTTCTTTTCTGGTTCAATGTTTATTTCTTCCTTATGTTTTAAATCTTTGATTTGAATCCTGGCTTCCTTCCCTTTACTGTTGGTTTTCTATAGATTTTTCTTTATTTCACTTCATTTCTCTCTTGTTTTCTTTTTCAAAAGGTTTTACTTATTTATTTTTAGAGAGAGGGGAAAGGAGGGGAAAAGAGAGGGAGAGAAACACCAGTGTGTGATTACTTCTCATGCACCCCCTACCAGGGACCTGGAAAGTAACCCAGGTATGTGCCCTGACTGGGAATCGAACCAGTGACACTTTGGTTGGCAGGTTGGCTCTCAGTCCACTGAGCCACACCAGCCAGAGCTCATTTCTTCCTTTACGCTGTTGCCATACTCATTGAGTTCTTTCTGGATCCTGATCATCAGTGTTTTGAACTTTTCATGTGATAGGTTGGCCATCTCCATTTCATTTAGTTCTTTTCTGGTGGGTTGTGTTCTATTCTGTTCTTTCATTTGGGCCAGTTTCTTTGTCTTCTCAATTCAACAGCATCCCTGTGTTTGTTTCTGTGTATTAGGTGGAGCCGCTTTGACTCCTTATCTTAGTAGCATGGCCTGTTGTAGAAAAGGCACCTGTAAATTGTGTGGGGCAGAGCCTTAGGTAACCACTAGGGTGGGGCGACCTGCTTTACTGCTTTGTGTGTGGGGGTCTCAAAGAGGGGACTGTGCCACTGGCTTCTAGAGGTTTTCCCAGTAGTCTTCCCGTTTTCCAGTCACTTCACCCACTCTTTGTATGCGACTGGCGCCCTTCTAGCCGCTGCCCTGGTGTTGAGTCCCTGGGTGGGTGTGTTTGCATATACTTTCAGGCCATTCAGGCCGTTTAAGTGGAGTTTCCTGAAAATCTGTCAGTTTCTTCTGCTGCCCAACGCCCACTGATTTTTACAGCTAAAAGTTACGGGGATTTATCTTCCCGTTGCTGGAACCCTTGGCTGTGCGGTCTGGCCTGGGGCTGGGTCACTTGCTCCCAAGGTATCCCTCCTGATTTTTATCCACCACCTGTGAATGTGGGACCACCTGACTGTTCTGCCACTGCCACCTCTCCGCCACTCACCACTCTCCTTGCCTTTCTGTTCATTTCTGCAACTCTGCCCCTCCTATCCATCTGGATGAATGTGGCTTCTTTAAACTCTTGGTTGTTGGACTTCCATACAGCTCACTTTTCTGATGGTTCTGGTGTTATTTGTTTTGAGATTAGTTGCAGTTCTTTTGGTGGTTGCATGAGGAGGCAAAGCGTGTGTACCTGCGCCTCCATCTTGACTAGAAGTATGTTCTCATCTTTCTTGTTTGCCTTTCTTACCTTGTCTTCTGCCTGTTCACAGATTCTGTTTTCTTCTGGACTCTGTAATGTACTGCATTAGTCTCTATCCAGGTGTGTCAGCTCTCAAAGTAGGAAGGCTCTCTCAACATCCAGATATGAGTGCTGACAGAACTTTTATTTTAATTTCAAATTTTATGAGGGGGCCTTTTCATTAAAATTAACAGTGTTAAAAACAACAAGTGGTTTGTTTCAGAGTTTGTTGAGTATGTTTTTACCGGATTATTTATGTAACATTTTTTGGATCAAAATCACTGTTAAACATATAGAGAGAAGGTACAAGTTCTAAGAATGTAGAAAAGCAAAAATCTATAATGTTATACTAACATTTTCCAAGAAATAGAGTAATTTTACAGATCAGTTTTTTAAACTATTTGTGAATGTTTCCTGTTTTATTATGTGAGAATGAGGATATATTTTTAGTTTTATGGTTCTTCCCATAATTGATGGGGACAAGCTCTTTGAAGGTTTAAAATTTATCCTTGGAAATTGAAGGATGGTGGGGCTTTCTTTTTTTTAAGAAAATTTCAAAATTTTTTGGAAGAATTGCCTTAATCATTTTTTTTCCCCTTTTGGTCACTTACATTTTTTTTCCCCTTAAGTATCTCTGGAAAATATTTGTGTTGGAAAGTAATCATTTACTCCTTCATCATCTGTTCTTCCTAATAACATAAAAATATATAATTCTTTGGTTTCTTTTTTATTTTCTAGTGGCTTACAGAAGAGATGAAATGTGGTCTGAGGGACGACATGACTATGACAGGCTTCCAAGAGAGCGGGCACCCCCTCGAAATCACCCCAGTGTAAGTTGCTTCTACGTGTAGAATAATTCAAAACCAAGAGTCTAAGTAAATTTGGGACATTAACACTAGGCCTCTTAAAATCTTCACGTGCCAAAAATTTGCCATTTTAGGTTGAATATAGATAACAATAAGCATACCTTTTAAGAGTTAAAATTTTGAAAATACATAAAAACTAACATTTATGTAGAAAATCAGTTTTTTATATTTTCGTATTTCTAAAATGGAGGGTTTATATTGAATTTAATTTGTCAAGAAAATTTAGGTTTGATAATGGTCAGTTCATCACTTAACAAAAAAGTACTTAAGCACCTGTTCTTATTATTGGCTGTCACCTATTTTCCTTTGTTTTTAAAGGTTTTATTTATTTATGTTTAGAGGGGTGGGGAGTGAGGGAGGTAGAGAGGGAGAGATACATCAATGGTTGCTTCTTGGATGCCCCATCTGGGGTCCTGGCCCACAACCCAGGCACATGCCCTGACTGGGAGTTGAACCAGTGACCTTTAAGTTAGCAGTCTAGCACTCAGTCTTCTGAGCCACACCAGTCAGGGCTCCACCTTTTTTTCTGTATTCCTAAAAATGTTTGCAATTTGATATATGAAATTTTCAATGAGGGGCTGCTCAGGGGCAGGTGCGTGGACAGTTTTTGGAATGCTGTCTTGCTGTTTGTCTCTTTGTGGCTCTGGGAATTGGGAATTTTGAACCAGGTCTTTTGTCAAGGAACTTGCTGTTTTGCTTATTACTATTTTCCCAGCACTCTTTCCAGTACCTGGCACATAGTAGGAGCTCATTGTTTACGGAGCAAATATATGCACTCTTTAGAATCCTATATAGAGGCCCAAGGAAGGGTTTGGGGAAGGTCAAGAAGCCATCAGTTTTAAACTTTTTGCACAGGTCCATTCTAAGCACTCGGGGATTGGGCTTGTCATGGTGTACGGATACATTAGGATTCATTATATACTATCGAAGGGCACAAATATTTGTTCATACATTGGTTATTTTTTCCCCATTTTTAATTTTTTTATTGTTGTTCAGGTACAGTTTTCTGCCTTTTCCTCCCACCCCAGCCCAACACCCAGCTCTCCCCACCTCCCTCCCCTGTTTCCACCCCTACCCCCCGTCTTATTATTGTCCATCTGTCCTTTATAATTGTTTCTGCAAACCCTTCCCCTTTTCCCCTGAAATTCCCTCTCCTCTGGTCACTGTCAGCCTGTTCTCAACTTCAGTGTCTTTGGTTATATTTTGCTTGCTTGTTCGTTTTGTTGATCAGGTTCCTGTTAAAGGTGAGATCATATGGTATTTGTCTTTCACTGCCTGGCTTATTTCACTTAGCATAATGCTTTCCAGTTCCATCCATGTGTCGCAGTGGGTAGGAGCTCCTTCTTTTTTTCTGCTGCATAGAATTCCGTTGTGTAAATGTACCACAGTTTTTTTATCTATTCATTTACTGATGGTCACTTAGGTTGCTTCCAGCACTTGGCTATTATAAATTGTGCTGCTGTGAACATTGGGATGCATAGGTTCTTTTGGATTGGTGTTTCAGGGTTCTTAGGGTATAATCCCAGCAGTGGAATTGCTGGGTCAAAAGGCAGATCCATTTTTAGTTTCCTGAGAAAATTCCATACTGTTTTCCACAGTGGCTGCACCAGTCTGCAGTCCCACCAGCAGTGCACTAGGGTTCCCTTTTCTCCACATATTGGTTGTTTATTATTTATATATTACAAGCAAATCCCACAACCCTCTTAGATGGATGATGTTACCTATAAGGTTGTCATTTGGCCTAGGTTACAGCTTAGTTTGGGATTGAACTAAAATTATTTAAGATAGGAAAAAAAAGAAGAGGCTTACTATATTTCAGAATTAGTAGACTTAATTATTACTATATGTGATTTCAGATTACTTTATTGACTTCATATTTTTAATCAAAATCCAAATTTTAGAATTTTTTTCACCTTGATAAAAATTTTTTCCAGTTTGCCTAGGACAGCAATCTAGTGATATAGATAAGCATGATGTGGGACTGATGCAGGGATGAGAAAATGGATGACTCTTATTTTTTCGTTGTAGTTTAGGACCTTCCACCTGCCCAAGGATATATCCCATTAGGAATTATTTTTCAAAGATAATTAAAAGAATTTCTGTGTGATGATGCCATCAACTAGATATGTTATTGGATATATAATTGGTTTTGTTTTAGTTTGTTGTCAGTTTTGGGCAAAAACAAACTAAAAACAAATTGCCTCTTTTCTAATTAGTTTTTTTTTTAATTTAGCCCATTTACAGGGCTCCAAATTATGAAACAAGGTACAAAGAGGGGATAACTTGCTTTAAATGGTAATTTATTATAATTATACATTTAACTAGTGCCTGCTTACTACAAGTCAGGTGTTTTATATATAAACTTCCTAATCTTTAAAATAATACTTAGTATTGGATGAGAAAACATTTATAGAACCCAGTGGAGTGTTTTAGAAACCATAAAATGTAGGCAGAGATTTACATACAGAAATATACTTTCAGACAATAATGAGAAATAATCATGGTGAAATTGTGGAAGAAGTTATGATATAAAACCTTAAGTATGCCATTCTGCATTGTGTATGCATGCTATGTTATATCATAAACCATATTGCAGTGGAAACTGTCTTGAAGAGCTGTTAATACTGGAAGCAGAGAGTCCTGCCAGGAGGCTATTGCTAGGTAAGGGAGCGGTTGAAACAAGCTGGGGAAGAATTTTAAGGTGGGAATAATCAGTTTCATTATCAGCGTCATGAAGACCAATAAGAAGGCTCCTCCAGATTGTCAGGTCATTGTGTGAGAATGATTTTGAGAAAGTTCATATCTAATAGCCTTTGTTTTTCTCTGAAGTAAGGGCTGGCAAGATTATCCAGAGTTGAGGTGGAGGAACACTTGAGGCCAGCACTGAGGTTTTGGAGCAAACTTTGCAGGTGTCTCCTGACCAGGGGTGTTTTAGTAAGACTTCCTGAGGGCCAGTATGTTTGTGCATAAATTTTATAGGGGCACTAGCTTGCAGGATTGTGTGCTTTATTACCTAAGTACCCCAGTTTAGGAGTGAGGAAAGCAAGTTGTATTGATTTAAGATTTCAGGGTGAGTGGTGGACCCACGCATATAAGGATATGGAAGTTTCTGACCCAGAGAATTATTGAGGTAATTAATATATTATGTGATACAGACTGTTTAGCAAAGGGAGTCAGGCTGTGAGAGGGTCGGCAGATTGAAAATAGTGAGGGATTGGGAAAGGAAAAGCTTTAGTGAGCGTGAAGACCAGGGTGTGGCAAAAAGTAGTTGGCATTTTAGAGTGCAGTTTTCAAGATGGAACAGGTGATTGAAGTTCAGTGTATGGTGACAGGAATAGAAAATGAGTGAAGGTAATTGGAGTTGAGATCAAGAAAACTTTAGGCTAGATTTTTGGATCAGTGATTTAGATTATAGTGTCTAAATCCTCAGTACACATTAAAACTCACCTAGGGAACTCTTAAATACCAATCTGTGGGCCCCATCTAAGTCATAATTATCTGCAGGTAGGACCTGGACGTCAGTGCGGTTTAAAAGTTCGTCAGGTGATTCTTATCTGCAGAGTTAAATGCAGTTTGTAGATGAACACTGAAGTCATTGGTGATGACAGGAGTTGATGTAAAGATGACAGGCTCATGCAAGTCCTCAGTCAACGAGGATATTGTAGTAAAATCTGAACAAACCAAAACATTTTCATTTTATACCACTTTTTTGTGTAAATGTGAAACAGGCTCTTTTCCTTTGTAAAATAATTTCAACAGCATTAAGCAGATAGAGAGGTGAGTGTTATACCACAGTTATCTTTGAAATGAGACTAGCTCTACTTAACTATCTCTAACTCAGGGGTGTCCAAACTCATTTTCACCAGGGGCCACATCAGCCTCGCGGTTGCCTTCAAAGGGCTGAAATAATTTTAGGACTGTATAAATGCAACTGCTCTTTAATGGTTAAGTGAGAGCTCAGCGCTGCCATCGGGTGGAAACAGGATGCCAGGTGTAGAAAACAAGGTGGAGGGCTGGATTTGGCCCTCGGGGCTTGTGTTTGCCACCTGTATTCGGTTTGTCCAGACCTAGCACAGGTTCATTCTTTTCTTTGTCTTGTAACTCTGTAAGATTGGTCTCTCCACCTCCACAGTCGACCTCTTCTAGTTTATAAAACCTGTATTTCTGCATTCTTCTTCCTCAAGACTCAGATACATTTTTTCCAGTGAATCGAGCTTTATTTTTAGTTAGTAATATAGAGCTTTGATGGCTCTTAGAAATTATTCTTCTATGTTACACCTACATTTTAGTTAAATAAAACAGGTTCTTAATCTTTATTGTTCCATGGATCCCTTTAGCAGTCTGGTGAAGCCTATGGATCTCTTCTCAGAATGACATTTTTAAAAGACCACTTATATTAGACTATTAAAAACCAACTTTGTGATCTAATAATATGTAATTCTTTAGTAGGTCATTAAATATCAAGAATCAGTGGAGGGCTAGTGGTATCAGTTTCATTGCTCTGTTTTTAAAGTAGTGATGAGTGTAAATGATATTTTTGAGATATTTGCAATAGCAGTAACTTGATATAAAAATACCTGACTTCTGTTAGTGACGAAGCCACATGTACTGCTATTGCTGTTTTTGTTACCTATATTTAGATGAAAAGGTAATTTTATAATCACATCTGATCTCAACTGAATACTTGGGTGCAAGTGCTTAATGAATGACATTAAGACTAGACATGTAAATGAATAACATTATAATTTCTGACTTTAGATTTAATAAAAATATAACTTGAAAGTTTTAAAATACTTACTTGCAGTACAGAGATCATCTAATATTATCTTAAAAACTATGCTGGTATGTCATATTGACATGTGCAAGAATGTTCACAAGCAGCATTGTTCATAAGAATTCCAAAATGGCAACAGTCTAAATGTCCAGCAGTAGAATGGATAAATTAATTTACAATCATACAGCAAAGAGAATGAATGGAGTTTTGCCAAATGCAATAACATGTATGAACCTCTCAAATGTAATACTGAAAGAAAGAAGCCAGATACACATCCTGTGTGGGTTTTTATACCCGAGAACATTTTTTCATTGCTTTTGGGGCGGGGGGGGGGGTAAGAAAAAAAAGAAAAGATTGATGTGAGAGAGAAACATCAGTTGGTTGCTTCATATTAATGCCCCGACTGGAGATTGAACCTATAACCCAGGCATCTGCCTGACTGGGAATCAAACCAGCAACCTTTCAGTGTATGGGACTACATTCCAACCGAGTCACACCAGCCAGGGCTATAAGGTCCTTATTTTTAAAAGTGTGTGTTTTACTATTTAACTTATAATTTCTATGAGCTTGATTATCTGATTTCTTAGCCTCTATGAAGTTTTTATGGCAGAATGGCTTTTAGATACTGGTAAACATTCAGTTTGGGAGTCCATCTTGGTAGCTTGATGGAGGACAGAAGGTAGCATGGAGTATTTTAATGAGTTACAACATAAAATGTCCATTTTCCATGGGCTTATTTTAAAACTCGGGGACAAATTCAGTTTCAGAATATTTAGAGATTTTAAGTTTGGAAACTAGGATCAGCACTCTTGCAGCATATACACTGGGCATTGTAATATAATTGGGCTGAAGCCCTCTGTCTGCTTCTGCCTCCTTCTGGTCCTTCAACAAACACTTGTCAAGTGAAAGATTTCTAATCTTTGCAGTCATGAGAATTATAAAGATTGAGAGTAGTGATGTCAGCAACCCTTTAAAATTTTTTTTCTAAGACATTCAGTTAATTTTGAGTTACATAATTCAGTTTTATAATTAAGTAGTTATATAACAGTATTTCCTTTGGTAGGTTGAATGTTTCTAAAATTTTTGTCATTGGTTATTTCTCTCTCCTAGAGAATTTAGCTGATCAAAATTAAATTCTTTAGTTAATTTTGAACATGATTTTGTTAATTTCTGAGGCATCGTAGTGAATATATGGACATATATCTGTTCCATATGTTGTCAAATATAAATGTAAACAAAATGTATTACACAGATCTTTTATCCAACCTGAAATACTCTACGTAATTTAGTAATTTAATTATGTACATATCCCATATAATACTGTTTAAAAGGTATTAATGTGAAAATAATTCCTTTTCTTCCCACTCTTATTTCATGAAATACTTTTATTTATTTCATTTCTCTTTAAACACTTTTATTTAAAATGTCCTTGTGCATATTTCAATTCCTCTTCCTTTTATGCACAGCATTTTGTTATTGTTTTATATAGTCACTGTTCATGTCAATTTACCCACATAAGTGCAACTTTTATCATTATAGGGTGGAACAAAAGTGGGTTTACAGTTGTTTGTATGGAAAATGGTGCAATAATAAATAAATAATAATACAAGAATAAACTCTGCGTTTTGCCCCACCCTGTATTTTGTTATGCAAGTTTTAAAATGTACAGCAAAGTTGAAAGAATTTCATAGTGATATTGATACTTTATATTTATTTAATCACTGCTTAGATTCAACTGTTAACATTTTACTGAAGTTGCTTTATCATCTGTGTGTTCTTCCATAAGTCCTTTTTTCTTCCACTTCATCTAATTTTCTGGATGCATTTAAAAGGAAACTGTGGACAACAGTACACTTTCCTTAATTACTTAAGCGTGCATATCATTAGTGAAAATGCAATGTTTTTTTAAAGTTTTTTTTTCAATGTGAAAATTACATTGTAGTAATTACATTACTACATGAAATGCAAAATCTTAGAGATTAATTTTCTGAATTTTGATTTAGTAATGTTTTTTAGAGCTGCCCTAGTAGGTGTTTTAACTTTCTTGACTGACAGAACTGTAACAACTTAGCCTTCTTTTGTTGTCACTGTTTCCAGAGAGATAAAATCAGTTCCTGGCTACATTCTATAACAATATGTCCTAGTTTTCTGGGGTAGTTTCAGTATAATATATTTGATACATTATTCCTAAAAGGCATTGACTGGGACTATTTCATTGAAAATTGAGCAAGTGATTTAAACCAGTAAGTGCTACAATAAAAATGTAGCACTTACTGGTTTGCTTGTCACAAAATATGACGACGAATCAGAGTGAAGAAACCTACTGGTGTAATAGAATTTTTAGTTAGATGTGGTTTATTAGGTACTTTTCTAGTAAAAACCATGTGATGCTGAGAGTGACATAAAATTGAGATACCCAAGTAGAACTTGTATATGTGGTGCTTATGTGTTGGCGTGGCAGAATATCATGCCAAAGTGATGTTCTAGGTGATGGGAATAGAGCAGTCGGTAAGACCGTAAAGGTCTCCATCCGTGCGGTTTGCATTTACATATAGTGTGAGGTGATTGTGTTAGGAAATAATGATGTTGATTATTTACATGTGGCATTATACTTAGTTATTGATACTTTGCTGGTAGGTTAGTGTGTTTTAGTTGTTTTGACTTTTTATGAGGGCAAAAACTAAGTATATAAAAGTAGACAAAATAATATAATGAACTCCTCATGGTCAAATCATCCAAGTGACAGTGATCAAGTCATGGCCAATCTTGTTTTGTCTATGCCTTCACTACTTTTCTCCCTTTCAGATTATTTTGAAGTAAATCCAAGACACCATATTTCAAATGCAAATAAGTGTTTTAGTATGCGTCTTTAAAAGATAAGAATGCTTAAGGGGTAGTGCTTATGTATGAAAATTTTTATTTTAAATAAAATGTTTTTGTGTTAAATATGTGAAAAGTATATTTTAATGACATAGGAGAATAAGTAATTTTAAAGGAACAGTAATCCTCATAATCTGTATCCAGCCTAATAATTACTTTGAGTTCAAATAGTTAATTGAAAATGATCCCATTTTCCTTAAAAACCTTTTAAGTTATACTTTATAAGTCATAGTTTTTATTTCTGGTTGTATGTAATGGGGTCTTTGTTTTCTTAGGTATTTCTAAAATGGAGGTTCAAAACATATCAGTGTCTGAAGCCTTGTGTACTTTTGTTAGCATTTAGAGGGGAAAATTGTACATTTATAGCTCAGTGTGCGATTTGTACAAGAATTTCAACAGTGATGTTATTTTCATGGAGGTCTGTCATTGCAGGTAATGGAAAATATTGGTTGAACTTTCTTAATAGTATAAACTTTTGAAAGAGAAATTAGGAAATCTTTACCACATGTCATGGATTTTATTGGAAAGAAAAAGAAATCCATGAATGGTATATCATAAGACATGAGCCATCTCTGAAAGTAGGCGTGCTTTGTCACTCACTCCTGTAGTCATCTTCATTTCCTTAAGTCTTTTTGAATAGCTAGTGAGTTTTTAAAATTAGATGCCTACAGAGCAGAGATGGTATAATGTATTTGTATTTGAACACTTTCTCAAAACATAAAGGAAACACCAGTTTGATCTTTACTGCTAGATACAAAAGCTGTTCTTAAGGGTTTTGTTGTCGTTTTGTAAAAACAATTTGTTAAATATATAACTAAATGTGACTTGAGTTACACTTCTTTGAAAGTTTTACCATATACATTTTTAAATCCTGAAATAATTTTCTGGTAACTGTGGCTGTTGAACAAAGAAATAGGCAGCATAGTAAAGGAAGAAGCTTTCTCTCCATTCATAGAAATGTTCAGGAGTACTCACCCCACCATCCCTTCTAATAAGCATGTACAAACAAGCGAGGATATTGTGGAATGGAATTTTATGGTTTCTTAGAATTAGAGAAATCAGTAATTCTACATTCATAAGAAATTTTGAATTAGGAAGTGCTATAAATTGTGATATTGCTAATTTTGGCTTAATGACGTTTTTTGGAAGCTTAGCGTTTGCTTACATATAATGGAAATCTATGAACGACAGTGTTTAGAAGACTCAATTCATTTGTGTAGTGTATTTTATGCAAACATATAAAATATAACTTGATATCTAACACTAAAGAAGGAAACCACCTAATTATCCCCATGGAAGGAAATTAGGTAGATATTTTAGCTGTCAAGTACATACGAACTATTGATTTTTTCCCCACACATTGACAGATATCCTCCCCATTGGGAAGTTTGAATAGGATGTAATAATTTATTGACCAAATGGTTGTTATTAATGGTAAGAAGAAATTTAAGGAAATAGACACTTTGAAGAATTTAGTGTTTCACTTAGACTTTTGTAAGTAGTAATCAAAATAGCAAACATTTTTTGAGCACTTAGTTTATGCTACTGTGCTAAATGCCTTATAGTCTTCTTTTTATTTAGCTCTCACAACAGCCCCATGAGGTAGGTATTAGTATTCAGCTTATTGCACAGATAATGAAACTGAGGTTTAGGATGGTAAAGTACCCAGTGTATATTGGGCTTTATGTTTTGGTTTTTTATTTTGTCAAATTAGTTAACTCATCAGTTGATAGTGTCTTACATACTTTGATAGCTTGCTAGTTCCTTTCACCTCAATCTGATAATCACTTTTGTTCAGTTATTTCACAGCACCTACTAAAGACATGTTCTCCCTGTGTCCAATTTCCTAACCCCCGCAAATAATCCATTCAGTTCCTAAAACTTTAAAACATTAACAGTGTATTATTTTGAAAATTCATTCAAATTTTAAAATGGGTTTCATTTTGCTTACATACCTGTGAAGTCAAAGACTCTCCTTTTCTTCAGTGCCCTGGTAAATTAGCAAAATGTTTCCTCTTGATCTTGCTACTTCGTTATTACCTCTGTGTTTGCTGTTGCTTATGTGTCAAAATCTTGGATTTCTTTTGAACAGTATACTTCAATAATAGACCAAAGATGTGTGCTATATGAAATGGTTTATTTATAAAATTCCTAGTCAATTAGGGATTGGAGTTGTAACACTTTTACTTTCTGTAGTTTATTTTTCATTAAAACAATAATATGTATATTTCTTTTACTTATGATTGGTTTTCTGCATTGCTGCATGTTATTTTATTTAAACACCTAGCTTTCTTCATTGAACAATTTTATTTCCTTTAATTCATGTGAAGACCTTACTATTAGTTATATATTCATGTTATTTCATTAATGCATTTTTGTTTGTTTATACATTTGCTCTATTTGATTAAGGATAAGAACTCCTGTGCTTTTTAAACCTTTCCAAAACCAAATAGAGAAATTAGTGATTTTTATATATTTCTTTTTGTCTGTTTTAGGATGGCTACCATAGAGTAGTTAATATTGTGCCAAAGAAACCACCACTGCTAGACAGACCTGGTGAAGGAAGCTACAATAGATATTACAGTCATGTTGATTACCGAGACTATGACGAGGGCCGCAGTTTTTCTCATGATCGAAGAAGTGGTCCACCTCACAGAGGAGTATGTAAATTTCGCCCATGTACTAATTGTTATTTTTTTCTTATAAGTTTAAAAATCATGTAATTTTTGAAATTTATGTGACTGGCCATAAAGGCAGTTGAATAAACACTTCCTGCTTGATGCTCTGTTGAATTTTGCCTGCTGGAGCTTTCAAACAGGAACTGGTAGTCAGTAATCTTGGGGTGCTGGTCAAAGTGGGTAAGCACTCTGGATAGCTCTATCTAAATGACATTAATTACAACTAGCCTGCTTTTTTTATCCTTCAAATTAGCAGGGATTTGCAGAAGCAGTTAAAGGTAATCTGTTGTTTTGGTACCCAGTAAATGATGGGAAGGTGGTTACCATCTCTTACTAGATGTGCCCACTTACAATTACTTTGATTATTTTTAGCGTGATGAAATGATGTGGGTGAGGTTGGGTTAAGGTTGTTGAGACTCCTGTTTTATTTTTGCTATAGTTATTAAAGTCTACGTACTAAGTCAGATTAGAAAGCACTCAAAACATTGCCTGACCTGCAGTAAGCACTTATAATATGTTAGCTGCCGTCATTACTGTTGCTATTATATTGTTCTCTTGATCATCTTTAATGATCTAAAAGTATGTATTTAACATTGCAGTAATCTGAAAGTATGTATTTAATTTTGCAGTGATCTGTCATTGAACTTGATTGAAACTATTCCTTGATGCTGTTCCTTTGACCTAGCTTGCATGTTTCCTCCCCCTAGACCGTTTTCCTGCATTTTCTCTTTTTTCCCCTTCCCTACTGTTGTAATTAAGAGTACTTACTCAAGCATGCTTATGATAACATTTGACCTCACATTGGCTGTTGGAATTAGTTTCCATACTTTACACTTGAAGAAATGGAGGTAAGGTGATTATCTAGGGTGGGTATACCCATGGGAGTCCAGTTTGCTCACTGTCATAGTTGCCCTGACAATTCTGTAGTAGTAATGAGACTATTCAGTGTTTTCTTTTGTTTGCTTTTCAGGTTTGGTGTGTTAGGGCTTCCCTTTCATGGAATTAATTTTTATTTTGTTTAATTTTTAAATGTCATGCTATTTCTTTAGGAAGAGGGGTTCAGTTTTGGAAAGTAAATATTATGCATTATCCCCCTTCTATAAATACTGGATTTTGTCATCAGAGCACCCTTCTTCCAGGTAGTCTCAGGAAGAACCAATTTGATATGTGCATAAAGTCCTTATCCCTCTTGTGAAAACCCTATGGCCACTTGCAATGTAAGAGGGGATTTTGGATTCATTGGATCAATTTGTATCTGAATGTTCATGAGCATGATTTTTTTCCCTAAAACCTTGTAACATAATAATGCCTTGACAATTTTTGCTATTGTTATAAATTGTGTTCATACCAGATACAATGTTTTTGATTTAAATTCTCTTCAAACAAACAAGCCCACTTGAGATCCTTAGGACTTTCATGATGCTGATTCTTACCTAGACTTCAGTTATATAATACAAAATACTTACTCGATACAGTATTTAATTGTAGCTGTTGTTTCTTTCTTTTGTGTGTTTATATTTAATGTTAAGGAAAATGGTGAATACGCTTTATTTATGTAAGAGTAGAGTATGTGATGCTAAAGAAGAGGAAAATAGTATTTATTTTAGCTGAATCAGTGTTTCTGATTGTAAGCAATTTATGTTATATTGTTCCATGTATAAAGTAACTTGATGTGGATTATTGTGTTTCTCTTTCTTTGCACCTTTTCAAATGTGTATGTCTTAGAGGACAAAACATGCTTGCTTTTTTTGGTTAATTTCAAACTTAGTGCCACATTTTGTTCTAATGTAGCTTATCAGTAAAGAATGATTTCTTATATTGTTTCCCATTATGTATTTTAATGGGAGGTAAGATAAGGAATAAAAACTTGAATGAGAAAAGTGGGAAAGTAGCACATTCTTCCTTGAGCCTGAGAATTGATGAGAAAACTGTAAATAAGAATAAAATGAAAGGTCAAGAAATGTGTGCTTAGTTAAATTTAGATTGACCCTTTGTTCTGGAATAGCCCTTTAGCTATTGTTTTAATATATGTCCTTGTCCATAAGGCCGTTAGAGCCTACCACAGAAATACTTTAAGCATTTTCATAGAACTAAATGGTACCACAGATTCTCAGTTTACTAAATTAGTTGTTGAATGGGTGATTTGTATATTTTTTATTTTTTATTTTATGCCTTTTAGGCTCAGAGAAATTAAGAAATGTGTTTTTGCCCTCATGTTATTTTGGTCTTAAAGACTAGGTTCTAATAGTACTGTTAGATATATTCTACTTGGCCGAAATAATGCAAAAAAATATCTAAGAAATCTTTTAATTTTACAGGATGACTCTGGCTATAAGTGGGCAAGAGATGATCATTCTGGAAGTCGTCAGCCTGAATACAGGTAAAAAGATGAAAATAATAACTTCTTTGATACCTGACTCACTGAGATATCTAACCTCAAGGGAGCTTCCAGTCAAGATGGCGGAGTAGGTAAATGAGGTACTCACATCCTCCCACAGCCACATCAGAGTTACAGCTAAATTGCAGTACAGTCATCGAGAACCCCTAACATCTAGCTGAACAGAAGTCCTGTAACTAAGAATGTAAAGAAGAAATCACTGGAGGCTGGTAGAAGGGGCAGAGATGTTGCTTCCACACCCATGTATGATGGTTAAAGATTGAGAGGGATATCTTGGCTACAGAGGTCCCCCTTGGGGAAGGAGACATCCCAGCCCCTCACCAGGCTCTCCAGCCCAGGGTTCCAGTGCCGGGAAAGTAAGCCTCATAACCCTGGCTGTGAAAACCAGTGGTGATTGTGGCTGAGTGAGACAAAGGACTTCTGAGGTCCTAGGTGTTCCTCTTTAAGAGCTAGTGCACTTTTATTTTTTCCTAAGTGGGTGTATACCTTTACATAAATGATATAGAATCATATATGTGACTCTCCAATTCCCACAACCATGTTAATATCTTGCTATATGTTCTCTATATTCCTAGACATTTGGGGTATTTGATTGTTGTTAATGAAATCATGTTATATGTATTTTTCTCTAAGTTACTTTGCTCATGCCGAGGCTTTTGGAAATCCCTCCAAGTTATTTGCTTTAACTTTAATTTGATTCTTTTTGTTGATCAATGAATATTTCATGACGTGGATATATGAAATAATTTAGCTGTTTGCCTCTTGATGAATATTCACTCTGGTTCCATTACAAAACAGTGCTGCAATAAATCCAAGTACATAATGTCTTTATGAAACAGTACTTTAGTTTCTATTGGATTGATTGCAGAAAGTGGAATTTCTGAGTCAAAGGGCATATACCTTTTTTTTTATTCTTTATTTTATTGATTATGCTATTACAGTTGGCCCATTTTCCCCCTTCATTCCCCTCCACCCTGCCCATCCCCTCCCACCCACATTCCCCACTTTAGTTCATGTCCATGTGTCATAAGTTCTTTAGTGTCTACATGTCCCATACTATTCTTACCCTCCCCCTGTCTATTTTCTACCTACTATCTATGCTACTTATTCTCTATATCTTTTCCCCCTCCCTCCTCCTTCTACTTCCCTGTTGCTAACCCTCCATTTGATGACTTTTTTTTACTGTTCATATTTTTAATCTTCTTTTTCTTAGGTAAGTCCCTTTAATGTTTCATATAATAAGGGCTTGGTGATGATGAACTCCTTTCACTTGGCCTTGTCTGAGA